>JAXGGA010007443.1:0-62641 GCA_038373865.1 Uloborus plumipes
TAGAGCAAAAACTACTGCATAAAATCGAACAAAAATTTTTGCACATACATGGTGCGTCCCAAAAGTAATGCGAATGATTTTTTTTCTGGCGCAATGGTACAGCGCAGCGTGTTCTAACCAGCTGGGTCTGGTGTAGGGGGGTTTAGGCCTCAAATCGCGCCAGGTGTTTTTTAGTTGTCAACTGCCAGAGAGACAGAACGTGTGATATAGTGAACCCCTTTTTCGGTAAATGTGACACGAGAAAATGGACAATTCGAAGGAGCAACGATGCGCTATCAAGTTTTGTGCTAAACTTGGGAAGTCTGGTACCGAAACGTTTCAATAAATTCAGCAGGCCTTTGGGACTGATTACTTGTTTCAATCCCAAGTTTTCCGATGGGACAAGTTGTTCATGGAGGGTCGAGAGAACATCACGGACGAACCTCGCAGTGGGCGGCCGTCAACCTCACGAGCCGACGAAAATGTGACGCGTGTGCGTGATTGTTTGAACTCTGACAGACAATTGAGCCTTCAATTGATAGCACAGACTCTAAACTTAACAAAATCAACAGTTCATCGCATTGTCACAGAATATTTGAACATGAGAAAGGTGTGTGCCAAACTGGTTCCAAAAGTTTTGACCGACGAACAAAAAGACCCGAGAGGGCTCCGATGTCAAGAAATGTTGGAAATCTGTGAAAAAGATCCTAATTTTTTGAAGGTAGTTATCACCGGTGATGAGTCCTGGCATTTTGAGCATGACCCTGTTACAAAAAGGCAGAGTTTAGAGTGGCACACCACATTCTCTCCCCGTCCCAAGAAAGCACGCATGAGCAAGTCCAGGATCAAAACCATGCTCATTGTTTTCTCTGACGTCAGAGGTATTGTGCACCACGAATTTGTACCGACTGGGACAACAGTTAACTCAGTTTTCTACTTGGAAGTGCTTAAAAGACTGAAAAGGACTGTCGCCCGTCGCCGAAACGACATCAAGGACACGTGGAAACTTCATCACGATAATGCGCCGAGTCACAGCGCTTTCATTATTGACGACTTCCTGGCCAGGGCTCACACCCCATTGGTTCCCCAGCCTCTTTACAGTCCTGATCTGGCTCCTGCGGACTTTTTTCTATTTCCTAGGTTGAAAGGAGCAATGAAAGGTGAACATTGGGGCTCGATTGAGAGCATTCAAGTTCATGTCACATCGGCTCTGTAGGACATTCCAAAACAAGCCTTCCAAGATGCTTTCCAGGGTAGGAAACACCGTCTTCAGAAGTGTATCAATGCAAGAGGGTGCTATTTTGAGGATTTTTGACTTTTTGTATGAATATCTTCAGTAAGTGTTTTTTTATGAATTTTTTCGCATTACTTTTGGGACGCACCATGTATGTACCACCATGTGAACTGGTACACCTGACTGTTTTTAGTGAATTCCTCTAAGGAGGGTGGAGCAACCGCACGTGCTCTGCGCGTGGGTGATTGCTATATCTCAGGAAGTAACCGGCAGAATCAAACAAAAATTGGTCCATAGGTAGACCCTACTGAGTACAGGTGCTGATTTAATTTGTGTGTCAAAATCTCGAATGGGGATGGAGCAATCGCACGTGTTCTCCGCGGGGGTGATTGCTATATCTCAGGAAGTAACCGGTGGAATCAAACGAAACTTGGTCCATAGGTAGACCCTATTGAGTACAGGTGCTGATTCAATTTGTGTGTCAATATCTCAAAGGGGGGTGGAGCAATCAAAAGCGCTTATTTTGTCATTGCGCCTGCTGTATCTCGAGAAATATTGCTGCGATTTGAATGAAATTTGGAATAACACTAACCCAATATGGAAGCAAGCATCGATTTAATTTTGGCGCCAATCGCCCCAGGAGGAGGGTGGGGTGATTTTTGCGCTTAGTCAACAATGCGAAAACTTAATTCATTAAAAAATCGCTTTCACGCTATTTAATTATCAAGACATCTGAAAACTTTCAATGATTTGAAATTTTTAACTGTTGCCAATTTCTTTTTACTAACAAATAAAATGTTTGCAATTAATCTACACAAGGCTTTTGCAATGATTTCCAATTTCGCTTATTGATTCTGCATTTGCAGGGTTATTACGATAATTGGGAAATTGGAGCTGTCTCCAATTATTCGGGCGAGTACGTATTTTATTTTGTAGCCGGAATTAATAAGATAGATATAGAAGAAAGTTTCGTGACGGCCACGACAGCTAGTTTAGATTGAAATAATGTAAAAAGGTGTTTTGTAAAGCAGATGTGTCGATTTTTTCTCCAAGATAACATTGCCCGCCAGTGGACGATGCTGGGTCGTGGTAGACCGATTGGTAAGTCGTTGGATTCGTAACCGGAGGGTCCCGGGTTCAATCCTAGCCGTTCAAAGATCTACCACCGTTACTAATGGTTGTGGCCACGACCCTTATTTAACGAAGGTTAAATAAGGGTCGTGGCCACAAAGTCCGGTAGGGGAAACGATACCTCTGGGGTACTCGGCCAGGGGTTTGCTCAGACCCTTGGTCTGATACAAATAACAGAGCGCTCTTCAGGGCCCTATCCAACCGGTTAAACCACGAGTTGTGGTAGGTACGGGAGACCCTGAAGTGGAAAGTGAACGATGCTAATGGATATTTTCTTTTGATAATCGCAGCAATTCATCGGCATTTTGTATTTTTGTTCAGAAAAAAAAGTTGGTCGCCAGTTTGGCGACCAAAATCACATATGTAGTCGCCAAAAAACTTCTTTAGTCGACACTTGCGAGTGGTGACCGCTAGTCTCGACCTTTAGTTTGCCCTAACTATAGAGTTCTTTCTTTTGAGAAATCTAAAAGCTATAAAGCAGTAAGTAAAACCGCCCCTAAGCAAGGGCTAAGGCAGAAACATTGAATACACCCCCAGCTCGTTTATTCCAACCATGGACTGCAGTTTCGTGCTTATTATGCACTCATCAGCATGGTATCGGAATTAAACGAGCTGGAGGCAAAAATCCTCTTATAGAGCAAAGAGAGCTAGACAAGGTCGGATATTTTTGCTAATAGTTAATAATCATACATATATATTTGCTATACTACGGCAAAAGCCCAGGGCTACTCCAGTGCTAGCACCGAATAAAACTCGTTCAAAAACTATCACAACTCTTCGTAGTTAAATGAAAACTAATAAGCCTATCGCTTCTAACCTTATTGGATCTTCCTCAAATCTACTTCGCTTTGTTCCCCAAACATTAGGAAAATTCCAAAGAGCTGAGAAAATTCCGAAAAACTTTCCGTTTTTTATGAGGAGATTATGGTTTTGCCGCACATCGCTTTGTATTTAAATCCTCAATTAAAATCAATGCATTCTGTAAAACTATTTTCTTTCCCAGTACAGTGCTAACGCAGGGAAAAAAAGATTTCCCTGCTTCAGTAATAAACTATATCAGAAATGGCGAACCTGCGGACTCCTTAGGTTACTCTATCTGCCTTTATGAACGCTTGTTCTTGTATTAATTGATATTTAACTATATACAGTGGAACCTTCGGTAACTCGACATCCTAATTGACGAGAAAAATTGGTCAAGTTAAACGGGTGTCAACTTACTGAGACTCCATAATTTTAACTATTGTAGTGTTCTGTATTTGCTTACTCACTAGAGCTTACCATTCATGCTATAAAAATTAATTTCAGTTAATGATTTTTCTTTTCCTTCCTTCCTTCTTTTTTTTTCTTTTTGGTTGAAAAGAACGTGACAAAATAAATAGGACAATTTGAATTCCTTATTAGAAAAACCAGCGGGTGACCGAGCTCCGCTCGAGAAAACAGGTATCGAAGCTAACTCGAAGATTTAAATTTTCAATTGTGATTTATCAAAACAATACACGCCATAAGAAAATTTGTGAAACCATTGGTGAAAAGATAACCGGTTAAAGTGCGCCATTGTAAACTATTCTAAACAAAGTTAGAGTTTGGAAAGGGAACTATTCTATACAAAGAATAAGTTTGAAAAGTCATAGGAAATAAAATGTAATTGATAATAAAAAAAAAACTATACAATTAAAGAAATGGCACAAAGTGAGCAGTGTAAAGATTGAAGTGTATTGAAGTTCAATATTGACAAATTTATTTAGAAAAACCAAACCTCGTGATTCCTCGTGGCCAAAACCCCCAGACCCCCAAGTTTACCGGAGTTAATTAATTCTGGGGCGATTTTCGACTTGGCAACCATTCCTCGTATTACCCCTAACGTGTACCAGGGGACCGAGTCCGCTCGCTTTAAAAAAAGAGGTTTGGAAACTCGTGTTTTTTTCTAAAGTGCGAAGTACTTATTTAGCTAAACTTGAAAAGCATTTTTGAGCCTTTGGTTGCAATTACGCATTCAAAACAGCCATAATTTATTTAAAAAAACACAACCCTGTTTAATCCATGCTCACCGTAAAATCACACCTAATTTCATTTCATTTGGCGCCGAAGGGGCGGGAGGGGTTGATGAGAATGGAAGCAGAGTCCCTGTTCTCCAGTACGCATTTGGTTCCAATTGGTTTTGACTTTCACTTCACTTCACACTCCAGGTCTCCCCCCCCCCGTACATACTACAACTCGCTTTTTAACCGGGATGGGGCCCTGAAGAACGCTTTGTTCATTTTTAATCAGGCCCCTTGGCCCAGCACACCCCAGAGGTTTCGTTTCACTTGGAGGATTTTGTGACCACGAACATTTTTAACGTCCCGCAGCCACCATTAATGAAGACGGTGGATCTTTGATCGGTGGCTAAATGATCGACCCGAGACCCTCCGGTTACGAGTCCGACGACTAACCGATTGGACAACCGCGGCCTCAGGCCCCTATATAAATTAGCCGACGCATCAAGATTACCACTTAGGATCCAGCGCGTGTGTGAGTATTGTCTTTTCTGGCCAGTTATCGATTTTTGGTAACTTTTTACGTAAATTAACAAAGCTTGGCAATCTCCCGAAACTTTGCTCTGGTAACCCTAATTCCTCAACAATGAAAAATGAAAGTGAAAGTTAATGAGTTGGATCCAAAGTGGTGAAACTTAAGCTTGATGCGTCGGCCTGTCTATATAGCGGCCCATACCCAATTCTAACTTTATTTTGATCGATCTCTTTTAAATTTTAAAAACAATAACAATTCTAACGTGTTGCCAAAAATTATTTGCCAAATACCATAAAAACATAAATTTACGCTGATGTGATTAAATATGAAATCCATTGTTAAAACGTGGTTGCTATGAAACAGTATAACAATAATCATAAAGAAAATGGCGTAGTAAGAAATCTCAAACTTTTAGTGAATCCTATCTGTAACTCCGAACTTTTCGACCGTAGCGCTTCAAAACCGACGCCAATCGATTCCCCGTGGCCAAAAACCCCAGACCCCCAAGTTTACCGGAGTTTATTAATTCTGGAGCGATTTTCGACATTACAAACATCTCTCGTATTATAGTATAGGATATAATAATTTTTGAAAAGAGATAAGAGCTCATGAATCCCTTTTTTTTTTTTTTTTTTTGCGAGAAATTCCCTATTTAAAATTATTTGAAAAACATGTTATTGTGTTGCCTTGTTGCTCCTGTGGACTGCCCCGGATACGTTTATCCAATCATTTCCTAACCCGGGATGGCATCAACAGCGACGCGGTGGCTGACTCTTTTGGGCACAAGAAGGTATTCTCTAAAAGAGCAATTTGCAGTGAACAATGAATTGACTGACTCATAAAGTACAAAATTCTCTGAAATGATCAATATGAGAAAATATCGGTAGCAAAAAGTGATCTAGAATACCAAGTAGATGTCGACTTATAGAGGCTCCTGTATTGGGTGTCCAGTTAGAGAGATTCGCATTCATGGGAAATTAATATTCTTGAATAGGATCTTGAATTTCTTTTTAAGGGCCTGAATAAGTATTTTCAAAACTTTCCGGGAGAGATGAGAAGACCAGAAACACTTCTTCCCCTAAAACGTCTTTGAAGTTGACTAAAACTACATTTTTAGAGCTTCAATTTCAAAAAAATTTTTAGTCCCCTAAACGTCACCAAAAATGTCCACAATCGCTTTTTATTGTTTCAATTTTGATTTTTTTTTTTCGGGGTTGGTTCCCCGAATTTCTTTTTCCCATATCACAAAGACCGGCCAAAACTATTTTTAGAGCTACTATTTCGAAAAAAATCTGCAGGAGAGCCTCTGAACTCACACCCCTAACATAATAGGAGTTAATAATTGCGTTTTTAAAAGATCCAGTTTTGAAAAATGGACGGGGGAACGTCTTGAATCTCCCCCTCCCCCTATCATTTTCTTAAAAAGCCTAAAATGTGTTTTTAGAGCTACAATTTCGAAAAAATTCTGCAGGAGAAGGTCTTAACCCCTAGCTGCATCATAATCGGAATAAACAATTGCGTTTTTAAAAGTTTTAATTTTGAAAAATGGACGGGGAGCGTCCTTGAATCTTTTTTTTCCTTAATGTTACCACAGAACGTCTAAAATGAGTTCTTAAGGCTACTATTTCTGAATATTCCCCGGGGGAGAAACCCTTGTACTACTACATGAATATTTTATCTGCAACTACATTCATATTTATATTTTTTAAGTTTTATAATTACTCTCTAATCCCCTTTATATCAGCAACTAAAAATAATTCAATATTTAAAATGCTTTGAAAAAATGCCGAGGTGCGTCTTTCATTCACCCACCTAATTTTATGACTTCACAAGCAGTACCCGCACGGCAATGCCCGTGCAATAAATGCAAAGGAAGTCAACTGAATAAAGTTAAATTCACTCTAACCCTCTGAAGTAAAATTATTATATTATCCTATACTATAATACGAGAGATGTTTGTAAAGTCGAAAATCGCTCCAGAATTAATAAACTCCGGTGAACTTGGGGGTCTGGGGTTTTTGGCCACGGGGAATCGATTGGCGTCGGTTTTGAAGCGCTACGGTCGAACATTTCGGAGTTACAGATAGGATTCATGAAAAGTTTGAGAAGATTTCTTACTACGCCATTTTCTTTATGATTACTCTTATTGTTATACTGTTTCATAGCAACCACGTTTTAACAATGGATTTCATATTTAATCACATCAGCGTAAATTTATGTTTTTATGGTATTTGGCAAATAATTTTTGGCAACATGTTAGAATTGTTATTGTTTTTGAAATTTAAAAGAGATCGATCAAAATAAAGTTAGAATTGGGTATGGACAGCGGTACAGCCGCTATATAGACAGGCCGACCCCCCCCCGCATCAAGCTTAAGTTTCACCACTTTGGATCCAACTTATTAACTTTCACTTTCATTTTTCATTGTTGAGGAATTGGGGTTACCAGAGCAAAGTTTCGGGACATTGCCAGGCTTTGTTCATTGACGTAAAAAGTTGCCAAAAAGCGATAACTGGCCAGAAAAGACAATCCTTACACACGCGCTGGATCCTAAGTGGTAATCTTGATGCGTCGGCTCGTCTATATAGGGGCCTGAGACCGCGGTTATCCAATCGGTTAGTCGTCGGACTCGTAACCGGAGGGTCTCGGGTCGATCATTTAGCCGCCGATCAAAGACCCACCGTCTTCATTAATGGTTGCTGGGGAACGTTAAAAATGTTCGTGGTCACAAAATCCTCCAAGTGAAACGAAACCTCTGGGGTGTGCTGTTCCAAGGGTTTACTCGGCCCTTGGGCCTGGTTAAAAATGAACAGAGCGCTCTTCAGGGCCCCATCCCGGTTAAAAAGCGAGTTGTGGTATGTACGGGGGGGGGGGGACCTGGAGTGTGAAGTGAAGTGAAAGTCAAAACCAACTGGAACTAAATGCGTACTGGAGGACAGAGACTCTGCATCCATTCTCATCAACCCCTCCCGCGCCTTCGGCGCCAAATGAAATGAAATTAGATGTGATTTTACGGTGAGCATGGATTAAATAGGGTTGTGTTTTTAAAAATAAATTACGGCTGTTTTGAATGCGTAATTGCAACCTAAGGCTCAAAAATGCTTTTCAAGTTTATCTAAATAAGTACTTCGCACTTTAGAAAAAACACGAGTTTACAAACCTCTTTTTTTTTTAACCGAGCGAGCTCGGTCCCCTGGTACACGTTATGGGTAATGCGAGGAATGGTTGCCAAGTCGAAAATCGCCCCAGAATTAATTAACTCCGGTAAACTTGGGGGTCTGGGTTTTTGGCCACGAGGAATCACGAGGTTTGGTTTTTCTAAATAAATTTGTCCAAAATATTGAACTTCAACACACTTCAATCTTTACACTGCTCACTTTGTACCATTTCTTTAATTGTATAGTTTTTTTTATTATCAATTACATTTTATTTCCTGTGACTTTTCAAACTCTAACTTTGTTTAGAATAGTTCCCCTTCCAAACTCTAACTTTGTTTAGAATAGTTTACAATGGTGCACTTTAACCGGTTATCTTTTCACCAATGGTTTCACAAATTTTCTTATGGCATGTATTGTTTTGATAAATTACAATTGAAAATTTAAATCTTCGAGTTAGCTTCGATACCTGTTTTCCTCGAGCGGAGCTCGGTCACCCGCTGGTTTAATTTAAATGTGCTCCACAACCTTTTAAATTCCACTAAAAATCCTGTTTTAGTTTATAAATCAAGTCGCCAAATAAATCAAAAATATACCAAGTTAGGTACCGGCAATTTTAATTACTCAAATCTAGTCAATTTTCAAGGCTTAACTCTATACGCAAATTTAAACTACTTTGTAACTTCAGGGCAGTGGCGTATATAGGTTTTTATTTCGGAGGGGGCCCATATAATCAAGCTTAGCCACCCCCCCCCCCCAACTTTCTTTTTTTTTTTTTCACTATTACTGTAAGACAGGAAGAAATTTTGAAATTGAATTAAAATATTGTAATTTTTAGAAAAAATAGAAAATTACGACATTTTAGATTCCCTCCAAAACTTTTTCAAAATTGAAATTATTTATGCTACCTTTGATGACGTTGGAGGATCAAAACTCCGCTGGGAAACTTACTAAAACTTAAATTCTAAACACGCAATTTCAGGCTATCTTTAGTGACGTTAAAGGAATTGAGAAGACTCGGGGAATCTCTCCTGAAATATTTTGACACTGAAGCACAACTCAGGATATATTTCTTCATGATAGAGTAAAAGAAAAGAAGATGAGTTTTTTTTTTTTTTTTTTGGAACTGAAGTCTCATTTAAGTTATCTTTGAGAAGTAAAAGTTCAAAGACCCTCCCCTGAAAGATTTTCGATACATAGATGCGCAATTTCGCGTTCTCTTTGGAGATGTTAGAGACAAAAAGTGATTAGGGATCTCCCTCCGAAAATTTTCAAAATTGAAACCTTAAGCCGTCGTTACTTTAGACCATCTTTGGTAGTAACGTTAGCAAGGACTCTCTCCCGAAATTAATGTTTTAAAAACATTTTTGGTTATCTTTAATACCGTCAAGAGAAGTTCAGAGAAGAGGCATGATTCAGGCGCTGTGCCCCGAAATTTTGCGGCATTGAAGCTTCAAGAATGCAATTTTAAGCTCTATTTTTTTAAACCGAAGGTTCAAATTTTTACTTTTAGCAGAGGTGCCCATTACCCCCAAGAGCAAAAACTTATCATCCAAGAATTCCACGAAGATCCCTCTAAAAACGAGAGCCACACGTGAAAGAAAAAGAAAACTTTTAAAAACGTCCCTTAAAAATAATTCAATAGCGCCACTTACGCCATGATTCTTGATAGGAACAACTGCTTTTAGGCTTTGTCTGATAATATTTAGGATAATAAAAGGATTTAGGGACTCATCAAGAAATTTTTGAGCATAGAGACTAATTCGGGAGCTCTCTCCAGTGGCGTATATAGGTTTTTATTTCGGAGGGGGCCCATATAATTAAGCTAAAAAAAACTTTTTTTTTCGCTATTACTGTAAGACTAAATTTTCAAATTGAATTAAAATATTGTAGTTTTTGAAAAAGATAGAAAATTACGAAGTTTTAAATTCCCTCCAAAACTTTTTTCAAAATTGAAATTGTTTATGCTACTTTTGATGACGTTGGAGGATCAAAACTAATCTGGGAAACTTACTGAAACTTAAATTCTAAACACGCAATTTCAGGCTATCTTTAGTGACGTTAAAGGAATTGAAAAGATTCGGGGTATCTCTCCTGAAATATTTTGACACTGAAGCACAACTTAGGCATATATTTCTTCATGATAGAGTAAAAGAAAAGGAGTTTTTTTTTTTTTTTTGAACAGAAGTTTCATTTAGTTTATCTTTGGGAAGTAAAGGTTTAAAGACCCTCCCCTGAAAGATTTCCGATGTATAGATGCGCAATTTCACGTTCTCTTTGGAGACGTTAAGAGACAAAAAGTGGTTAGGGATCTTCCTCCGAAAAATTTTCAAAATTGAAACCTTAAGCCATCTTTACTTTAGACCATCTTTGGTAACGTTAGCAAGGCATCTCTCCCGAAATGTTTTGAAATTAATGTTTTAAATACATTTTTATTTAGGTTATCTTTAAGAGCAAGAATCTGAGAGGTGTCACGCCTGTGATTCATGACCTCTCAGATTTTCTCCCAAAAATTACCAAATGTTTATTATCTTATTGAAAGACCAAATCCAAAATGTTTTGATCTAAAGTTGAGTTGTTTAGTTTTTATGGACCCCTAAAGATGAAGGTGCGGCATCAAAAATTAAGCGGATTTTCAAGATATGGAAGTTGCCGTGAACCAAAACTCTTACCAGGAACTGTTCAACTCCAATTTTCTTTTTGTATATGGAATATAGAAGGTTGAAACTTTACAAAATGAATGTTAAATTTGTGGTAAGTTATTGCCGTAAGGTCAGTGAAGGCCCTCAAAACAAGGCATTTTTGACGTTTTTTAGCGTTTTTGAGGTCCAAAAACAGCTTGTAGGGGAAGACCGCTTATATTGGACCACTGCTTAAATTGGACTTCGGGCTTAAAATCTAGTACATAGATCTGTGCTACACTTTAACAGTAGAAATATAAAGTTTTATGAATGAAATCAATGTGTATAAAGTTTCACGAGTCTTCGAACTGTTTAGCGTAAGTTACGGCTTGATTTGTGTTAAAAACGTGCGAAATCTTATTTTGAGAACTTCTTTCTAGAAGGATAACGAAAAAACTTGTGAATTGCGGTAAAATGCTTTTACAGTATTATAATCTGTGTTTAATAAGGATTGCATCGATGTATTTACATGCGCGATTGTGATAGTTTTTGACAGAGCAATGAGCTGAAGAATAAAAAATGACGTGTTTTCCTTTATTGGACCGAAAAAATTTTCCTATATTGGACCGGTGGTCCAATTTAAGGGTATGATTTTAAAAAAGACTTTTAATTAATCGTAACATAAAATAAGCTACTCGTCTTATTTAATAGCGAAGTTAAAATTATTTTAAGCTTACTTTAACACCTATTTACGATATTCGTTTAAACTTTTTTGTCTAGCACATTTTTATCAAGCAGAAGCTGCAACTTCTTAAAATATATGTTTTTTTTTTCTCTTTTTCCATTAAGCTGCAGTTTCAGGTTGTTAAACATAGTTATTAGCTTAAATAAAATCTACGCATGTTTATCGAGAGAAAAATATGAAATTCTTCGATATTTTCGAAACGATTAAAAAAGAAACAATTTATATGCTACTAAAATGTTCAGTGCAGATGAAGCCGGTCTTTTTACTGTCCAAATACACCAAAATATATTGACGTATATAGGTAAACATCAGGCTGGAGCAGTATGAGTGGTGAACATGGTAGAAACACAATGGTTATTTGCTGCATGAGTGCAACAGAATAGCAAACTCCCCTGCTTACTTTCAAAAGATTACGTTCCATCTATGAACTTATCGTAAAAGCTTCCCTGGAGAGCAATATGCTTGTTCAAAAAAAAAAAAAGGTTGGATCACAAACGATAATTCACACAATTGATACAACATTTCACCAAAACTGTTAAGCCAAGCAATGTAAAAAGAATGTCCTTCTTTTAATGGATAGGCACAGCACTTACATAAAGAACATTAATGCAATAAACTAGGCTAACGAGAACGATGTAATAATGCTTTCTCTTTAAGCACATCATGCACGTAAATGTAGTCTTTATTCAGTCTGTCTACATATTTTAATCGAGCATGTGATACATGGATGCGAGAACATCTAATGAAATCCATTATCTAATATCGCATAGGAGAACTGTTTTGTAACTCTTATGGGCAAGCCGCAATCAATGCCATTGCAAATTCTGTGAGTTGATGCTAAAGAACATGAGTTAGGCCTGTTAATTGACATGTGTTTAATGACATTGACTGCAGCAGAATTAGAGGCAAGTAGTCCAGATAAAATTACTCAAAGTGAACATGTTACATGTTCGGTGTTAGTTGTACACCATGTACAAGAACTAGCTACGACTTAAATTAGCACAAGTTCTACAGATTAGGCGGATAGTTCTCATCAAAAAATGATTGCCAACTCTAACTATGATTTTTAAAGCCGGCTCACGTATCACCTTTGCCTAAAAAAATAGAAGGAACAAAAAGGAAGGCTATCTCATCAATCATTTTTACGCCGTATAAAAGAGGCATAGAGCGGAAAAAGTCACACAAGAAGAAGCAAGAAACTGCACAAAACAATTGTTATTGCAATATATGTCATAGAGATGAAGTGCAAAACATGATTAAGTGTATGAAATGCCATCGGCGAGTTTATCAACACTACCTAAATGAGGCCGAAGCAAAAGAAATTCTATTGCAAATCTTGGAAAAAATCTGTATAGTTCAAGTATAAATTATTCTACGATTTCCTGGTACGGTCCAATTTAGGAAGCGCATGGTTCAATTTAGGCGCATATATTCCTAAATTGGACTTTTGCAACTTTTTATAAGATAATTTTTTAAAAAATAATTTTCATAGTTTCAGAAAATTGAAGCTCCTAGGTCGGTTCTTGATTAAATTTAGCTTACGATGCCCTATTTTTTATTTCTGTTTTGCTTCCCATTGAGCGACACAGGCCTCCTGTTCTTAGGGGGTCCAATATAGGCGGTCTTCCCCTACATTTCAGATGGCACGGCAAAAGTAGTGTCGTTTGAAAGACCAGTGTAAGCACTTTAAAATAATGTATAAATAATCGAGGAAAGTTCAACGTGCTTTTAGTTGCATAAGGCCGAAATATGAAAAATGTCATATTTTATCGATATTCAAACGGTCATAACTTCCTCTGCCAACAACATATTGAAATATTTTTTTTTGCCAATGTCATACTCTATTCTTTGTCTTAACAGAACAGTTGAGTCCTTTGAGGCGAAATGTGAAAATTTTTTTTACAAAAAATGTATTTTCCTGGGCGCTGTGCCCCGAAATTTTGCGGCATTGAAGCTTCAAGAATGCAATTTTAAGCTCTATTTTTGAAACTGAAGGTTCAGCTCGGCCTTCTAGCTCGGCCGGCTTGAACTTCTACCTCTTTTTTTTTTTTTTTTTTCTTGTTCTGTTCAGCTGAAAGCTTGGAAATTATTTGAAAAAACTAAAACCGAAAATGATTGCACTTTATTTCAAATTTCTTGCCGGGGAGGAATGATTACACTTTATTTTAAATTTTTTGAGTGTAGCATTATTTTAAAGACTCTTATTTCCTGACTGACTAGAAAAAAAGGGGGAATAAGAAGAAAGAGAGAAACGTAATTTGCTGACTAATAATCTACATGTGTTGAACATTTTTCATTTAAAGATTTCTATTCAAAATGATAAGGATTTTTTCTATGCGTTTTCTGATTGAAATATCTTCATTTTCCCAAGACACTTTCGTTTTTCTCTTGAGTAAAGCGCAAGAGCTCCCTGACCTTCTTGGGTTACACCTCTGCCTGGTGCCATCTAACGAATTATTATTAGCAATAATTATTTATTTATTTATGTAGTTCAAGCTAAAAGTATGTAAATAATTTAAGAGTAAACTTAAACCGAATAATAATAACTACCTTTATGTTAAAAAAAAAAAAAATCCGAATTTTTTTTTTTCGGGTGATGGGGTATAGGAGGAAAAGACCTTCTGGGGCCCTTCCTTACTTACATTTGTGAAAACAATGTTAATAGAGAGTGGGCTTTTTTCTTAAGTTTTTTTTTTTTTTTTTTTTTTTTTTTTGAGCAAACAAGAACGAACACCTACTTTTGAAAAAATCTTTCTCGATTTCGGGGGGCCCCCCTTAAATACGCCCTTGCTTCAGGGACAAAAGAGCAGTTTGTCTGGAAAATAGACCTAGTGTTTCAGTTTCGCGTACCGAGTTAAGACTTTAAAATTGACTAAATTTGAGTAATTAATATCTCCTGTTCTAATTAACGGAGCGAAACGTGCTAAAACTTTTCTTTTTCAGAAAAAAAATCCATTCCCGCGATATAAAATGTTATGGGGTGGGGGAAACTCCCCCCCCCTCAATTACGCCGGATGCACCAAAAATGGGACTAATTAATTTAAAAATAACTAATTCGAAATTTAGAATTCGGCTTTAGGGCGCTTTTCCACTTGACGACACGACAACGACGAAAGTCGGACGGAAATACTGCAACGATAATTACCGTGTCGCGTCGTCTACAACACTGTATTTCCACTTAACCAACATCGTTTCTCCGAAACGGTCATTTTCCACCGCATTTTATTACGAAGCACCGGTGTGCTCGCATGTATATTATTATAGCTCCTCAATTTAACAGACTACGACTGTTAGATTTACTTTTCCTCCGCAAAAAGAGGAAACAGATTAAGAGAAGATATTGGATGTATGCAGGCCCGGATTACCCATTAGGCCATCCTAGGTATTGGCCTAGGGGCGCAAGCTCGAAAGGGCGCATATAGCGGAGGAAAAAATTAGTACGCAGTTCGTTGAAAAAGTAAATAATCAAAAAAGAAAGGAAGGAAGAAAGGAAGAAAGAAAAAAAAAAAAAACAAGAATGCGAAGCTCTAGTAAATACAGGGTTTTCCAAATTAAACTTCCCCGACTCAGAGGCTTGTGCAGGACGTTGTATGGGTCAAAATGCGATGAAATTTTGAAAACAGACACTTCAGACCATGCGCTCGAGATTTATTAAAGAAAAAAATAGTACACAAAGTTGCCTATAGATGGCGTTGTAACACTAGTTATTTGCATGTTACAGCAACGGGATTTGCAGAAAAAGAAGAAAACTGTTTGTTTCCAACTCGCTGATGCACAATGCCGACCTTGAAAGACAAAGCTCTGTTAGTGAACCTTTTTTTACCAGAATGGCACAAAATTCTCTTTTGCGATAAGAGCCTTCTGCCGGCTGAAGACTTGCTCTGTCGTAGAAAGCCGGTATCGAGACCCCCATGTTGCCCCCCCCCCATGTTGACCTTAGACCATATAGAACATAGACAAGCCATCCCATTCAGTCGCTATTGTCCGCGCTGAAGCAGGAGTCAGGGCGAGAATTTGCACTACCCAGGGAGAAAGATCAAAGAATTTCGCCGTTGTGTACCACGTGATTAGGCTATCTCGATTGTCGAGTTTTCTTCCACGTTCCACGTGGGGAGGCGCAACCTTCTTTCAGAACCATTTTTAAATCGACGTAACTCAGCAATTTACTATTGAAATTAAAAAAAAAACACTTATCCGTTAATCTGTAAACTATAGACTTGCGGATGATAGAAAATTGTTGTGTCAAAACATTTCTGTCATGAGGAAAAAAATTAAAATTGACGACTCTTCATATCCCTATGAGAATTAGCACAGAAAGGCGAAATGCTCTTTCCAAGGATCACCTAGTCACGTGGTTTCCCCTCACTTTTCCCCCGAAGACTCCTGCTTAGGGACACGATACGTATGCAGGATGGTGCACCTCCCCATATTCTTCGTGGCGTTCAACAGATTTTACGGGTAACTTTCAGAGATGCACGTGTGATGAGCCGCTGTTTCCCAACAGCTTGACCTCCTCTCTCGCCTGACCTCACCCCATGCGACTTTTGGTTATGCTGATTTTTAAAGGATCGGGTCTATCGAGAATACCCCACAACCTTGGCACATCTTAAAGACGCAATTAATGGTCATGCTCGTGGAATTAGAGTAAACTTACTGCGTTCAGCTTTGGAGCACACTGCTTTACGAATGCAAGGAGTTGTAGAGAACCACGGCACACATATAGAGCATCTGTAGAATGTTTTGTTAATTGCATCGCCACCTATCGGCAACTTTTTGTACTATTTTTTCTTTAATAAATCTCGAGCGCATAGTTTGAAGCGTCTGTTTTCAAAATTTCATCACATTATGACCCATACAACGTCCTGCACAGGCCTCTGAGTAGGGGAAGTTTAATTTGGACAACCCTGTATATAGCGAAAAAAATTCAACTAGAAGGGATTGTAAAATGACAGTTGAGCAAAAAAGAAAAGCAATTGGAGGGGGAAAGGGAGTAAATTGAGTCGAGGTAATTCATTTTCTGGTCAAAGCAGATACTTTTACCTACCTTTGGTTTGAACAATAATTTCTTGAAAATATGGCACACAGGAAAATAAGTAAAAAATATGGTACAGAGGATGGTCAATATAAAACTTATTTATGAAACAATTTTTCTCTTGATGTCTATAAATCATGTCATGTATTTTTTTTTTTTTTTTTTTTGAAATTAATAAATTATTAATTCATTTATTTAGGACTGTCAATCAATAGGGGAGCCCAAAGTTAAAATTTTTGGGAGGGGGAAAATTTATTGGATTGTTGTTTCCAAATTTGCCAAACTGACAGACATTATTTGCCGAATAAGAAAATTTTGGGGAGTTAGCAATCACCTCATGTCGAGACACCTCTGCTGAACATATTGCTTTTTTTGTACTCAAATTATTTGATATATACTTTGTATACACTCAAACTACTTTTACATATTTTATTTATAATTCTGTCAGTTAATGGGTCAGTTAACTTCCAACATATTATTTTTCTAAATACTTTTTTGCCTTCAAAATATTATCATGAAGATCAAAGCCAAGTGGAAAAAAATACAGGAGATGACTCGAAATATGTGTTAAATAGAAGACCCACCCCCCCTTTCCTCCCAACATTTGGAAGATAGTCTAAAATTTTGAAAATTTTCGAGTAGAGTCCCCAATCCCCATCTCTTCACTCAGCACTGACAGATGCATTAGAGTTCCTACAAATGCATATTTAGAGCTTCAATTTCGAAACTTTTTCCATGGAAAGCTCTCAAGCACCTCACTTCCATATCATAAAATATTATCTAAAATTTCGTTTTTATTCCTTAAGATCGAAAACTTTTTCGCTAAGTGACCCGGACCTCATGCATCTTCCCACCTAAAAATCCTCTAAGATCGTCTTTATGGTTTCAATTTTGAAAACTTTCCCAGAGAGCGTCTCTGGCATTCAGTCCTCATCTAACGCTATTATAATCGTCAAGTTGTTTTTCAGGACTTCAATTCCGAATCATTTACGGAAACGAGTTACAGAACCATATCGTTTCTCCTGATGTCCTCAAAGATGGTTTCTCATTGCTTATTTAGGTCTAAAATTTTGAAAACTTTCTGGGGCTAAACCTCATCTATTTCTTTAACAGCATAGGAGATGTCCCACAATTTTTTTGGCCTTCAATTTCAAAAAATTTTCGTACTAGAGTTATCGAACGTCCCACATAAAAATAACCTGCTAGAATGGCATTTTAGGACCTCAATTTCAAAAAAGTTCCGGGAGAGCTCTCCCGATTTCCGCCTTTCTCCAGTATCATTAAAGTTCATCAAAATTGGGGAGGTTCACCGAAATGGGGCAAGAGGAGTCCACAAACTTACTCCCTTTTCTAACATCATCAAAGATGGCTTGCAATTGCATATGTGGGACTTCAATTTCGAAAACTTCCGGAGGGGGGGGGGCATTCCACGGATATGTGACTGTCATTTTTAGAACAAAGCAGTATGTATTTTGTAACATCTGAAGCAAAATTCACGTAGTGCAACCGGGCTTTTCTCCTGGATTATTATAATTGTTAAGCTGAATTTAATGGAACAACTAAATTTTCAAAACACATTTTAAATCATCTTAGAATTTTTTTTAAAAAAAGGTAATTGACTGATATGATACTCTTTAAAATGTCAGTCAGTTACCATACTTAACTTTTAACCCATTTTTAAAATCATCCAAAACGCATTTCGAAAATTCAATGACACCATTCAGTACAGCTTAAAAAATAGAATTATCCTGGAGAAAAGATCGTTTGTATAAGGGTCATTTTCAAAATGTGCTTACATTTGCTGTCCGGAGGTTAAAAAGACGATTTTGAAGCATAACTTATATTTTAAATTCAATGCGAACAATTATTTTCTGCAAGGAATACCCCCAAAAAATTTCTATCACTCAAAAAATTATTGAAATCTATTTATTAATTTTTATATAAGTCTTTAAATATGAGAATCAAGGCAAAAACGCTTGTCCATTTCCAATTTTTGCAAGTTCAACTATTTTTTTATATACTTACTTGTATAAAAAAATAATACAACAAATTAGTTTAAAATATTGACTATTAGTATATGATATTCATAATAAATATTGGCAATAGTAATTTTTTTTTCATTAAGAAATCTATGAATATAATATTTTGTCCGGCAGTTCTTGTCAAGTCCGTTACCCTGAGATTATTTTAGCTAAAAAAAGGTATTTATTGCAGTCAAAAGATGGTAACACGTATTCAGTTAACTTAACAAACTAGTAACGTAACTATTTCGTAGCATTTTGTTTTCCTGAGTAGAGAAGTATTGCTGTGGCGTTTCGCTCAAGATTTCTTCCGGGTGCGTATTTTTATTCTTTGTCAAATCTGTTACCAAAGATTTTAGTATTAATTTTTACTTTTTCTCAAATTTTACCCCGAAATAGGGGAGACTGGGGACTGTTGTGACGCGGGGCGGTTGTGACAGTCGTCATATTAGCTAAACCATAATTAATACCTGGTTGAAGCAAAGAGAGAGAGTATCAGCATGTTTGTCTGAATGTGTGTCAAAGCATTGCGGTAGCCATCGAGCGACATTAACGCTAGCAGAGGGGTTGGTTACTTTTTAACAGTCAAAAGTAAGTTTTTTTGTTCGATGTCTTTTAGTAATTCCTGTTGAATGGGTACAGATGGAGAAATGAAAGTTTTCTCCCCGTTAGTAGTGAACCTTAATAGTGAAATAGCAGTGATTACTTTTTATGTAGGCTATTTTGTATTGCCATGGCGATTGCTGTTTTCAAAAGTAGTGAATTGGGGTCGGTTGTGACAAATTGCGTGGGGACGGTTGTGACACGAGTAAAATATGTTTTTATCATATTTGATGCCCATAATACGCTTAGAGAAGACAGAAATAGGGCAGTGTGACCTAATGAAATATAAAGAAGCTTATAAAGAAGTGAAACTTTTTTTTTTCTTTCGAACAGCTTTGGAAATGCAACGTTAATCGTAAGTCTTTGCTACGAAACATTCATTCGTAAACGCGATGGAGCCGGCCGGTGCTGTCACAATGAAAAAAACGTGTGCATAGGTTATACTGCTCATAATAAATTGCTTTTGAACTTACATATACGCTGAAAGCAGATATGAGAGTAAAATGGCTACTGAGAAATGGTTCCGTTCATTTATGATTAGAAATGTTTCACGTCTGTTCGTGCAGCTCATGCAACTAGTCTTTCAAGAGTAACAAGCTTCAATAAAACAAATAAATGTGGAATCTTTCTTTGATACTGATACTTGAGAATTGTTATGAACAGACACGGTTATGACCCACAGGATGTGCATAATGTTGCCAGAACAGACGTTACGAAATTCCAAAAACCTGATATTTTTCTAAAACTTAGTATAAGGTTACTTCAACTGAACGAGACACATTGTTAAATGTTAAACTTTCCTAGATGAAGGTTATGTTGAATTACGTTTAATATTACTTGAAATGAAAAGTGATCTAGACTGTTTTGCTGTATTTTTGAACTTGTCACAACCGACCCCAAGCACTGTCACAACCGCCCCTGGGGTGGGGTCGGTTATGACATTTTTTCCTTTTTTGTTTAATTTGGTCCTGTGAGTTAACTATTGTACTTAAGGAGAAAATTTTAGTGTTTATAAGCAGGCAAATAAACACTTTAACATAAAAACAACTTTAAACCAGCTCACAGGCATTGCTAAGGGATCTATGGGGGAGCAAATGAAAATTGTCACACCCGTACTCAGTCTCCCCTATTGTTTATTATACAGCTCTAAGAAAATGCATATTGCTGTTCAATTTTTAAAATTCGACAACCTAACTATAATTTGACATTTTGGTTGAAATGTCAAGTCCGTTACTGGTCAAATCCGTTACCAAATGTCAATTCCGTTACCATACAGTTTTTGATCAATATTTCAATAATCACAAACATCGTTTTAAGCTTCAGGGTCGCAAATAATTTCAAATGAAGTTGGTTCTAGGCACTATGATATAGTTTAAAAGTGAGATTTTACATTGATTTTGTATGATAACGGACGACAATTTTCCTTGCAACTTAAAGTTTTACAACAGCATTTGAATACTTAATTATGCATCAAAGAGTACAACCAATTACTTTTTCGCACGCCTAAAATATGTGACAAAACATATGTTAGTGATTCTAAAAAAGTTAAAAAAATTACTTAAAAATTCTGAAATGTAAGCATATGGTGAAAATGACCCATAACCTATAGTTTGCTTTGAATCTAACAAAATTCTTGCAGTTTTGCTTAAAAAAAAATCAGTAATCTTTAAAATTACCCGTAAAATTGCCCAAAGTCGAGTTATCTCATTACTTTCCGATAAATGGCTTAAAATTAAATTTTGAAGTCTTCAATTTAGAAAAATTTCCAAGGGATCACCTCCGGACCCCCCTTTTTCGTGCATCAATGGAAAACAAAAAGAAAAAAAGAAACTCATCATAAATTTCCATCAAATGGGAGTGAGGGAATACGATTTCAATAGAGTTGGGATGCGTGAGGTGGACGCAGATTTTAAGTTTGGCCTCGGGCGTAAATGGATGTTAATCCGGCCCTGGATGTATGATACTCACAAATTTATTTCATTCCCACCTTGTTTACTAAGAACGAAACGCATACTTCAGAATGAAAATCGAAGCTTTTTTGCAGCAATAAAGATCGTATGAGCAACAGGAAACAAAATATGAAGTAAAATGAATAAAATTATTTTATTGCAAAACCTTCTTTATTTATCGTCTGCGAATTTAAGCTTATATTTTATTAATGCAGCGATGTTAAAATTAAATACCATTTCTATGTGTTGCTTCTTCGAAGAAAGTAAACAAAGGAGTGAATGTCGTCCCGATTTTAAAGGCGAGACGGCTGCCATCCGACACGAATGGGACGACAAACGACAGCGTTCGGTCGGAGACGACGACACAATCGTCTTGGAATCGGGAGATGGAAAAGTGCATAGCATATTTTAATGCATTTTGCGTGCTCCAATGTCGGATGACGACAATCGTGTACGATTCATCGCTGTCGTGTCGGTAAGTGGAAAAGCGCCCTCAGAAGTGCATTTCACGGGGATACGTTCGAATTTTTGTGCCAAGTTTCAGGTCTCTAGGTACTGTGGAGGCTTCTGGCCATCTGTTACAAACATACAGAGCCCCTCATCTTTATATATGTAGATAATAGCCCTGCCCTCCCCTCTTCCGACGGGTATTTAAACCCCTCGGCCCCAGAGTATACTGGCACCCCCATTACTGATATTCTGCTCACGCCTATGCTGGAACTCATTAAAAAAAGGAAAAACATGTCTGAAATGAACAACATAATGATTTTCTTTAAAAAACCAACTTTCCTATCCCCCCTATTTAATCCCTCCTGTAACTTTTTTTCAAATCCTTAACAAAATCCGTGCCGATCTTTTGATTTTAAAAGTTATGTAATGTACTTCATACATGGTATTAAATTGTCCGAAACAAAAAGATAAATGAATGAGCAAAATTGCTAACGTAAATTCATAATTCAAAAAATTAGAATCACTATCTGAACATCGCGTTGTGTAAATCTCTAAAATTTTTAAAATGCACAAATATTAGAACACTAAATAATGAAAGTGAATATGACTTACCGAATGTTCTTTATTAATACACATCATCAAAACAGACAATCATACTGGTGGGCCCACAAGTCAAACAATATGCGAAGTTGGAATACATAACGGAGAGCACGTGGTGGCATTGTAAGTAGAGTTCAAAAAAAACTCCGGAAAGCTATTAAAATGTCTGTACCTCGAAAATTAAGTAGCAATAAGGTGATCGGTCTTTATCCATGACCAGCACATTTTTGTAGTACAGTAGCACTTGATTTCTTTCGGTTGCGTTGCAAAAGAACCGTTTTAGGGTTATATACCCTTTGTCTCTCAGGCGCGACTCATCCAATCCGAGCCAATCCACGAACATCCGTAATAAAAGGGCACATTTCTTCTTTTAAACATCACTACATGATTTCTGGGCTAAAATATATTAATTCCTTTACAACATTTCACGAGATATAAGGAATTTTTTTTTTTTCCATCGAGACGCGAAGAACAGCACCTCACGAAAACCAAAATCGACGTTCCACACACACCAGCTAGCCGAGAAGGAGAGAGACAGGAGAGGACAACACATCGCTCCAAACTGGGGAAGATCGCATGACGTCAAACTCGTCACACTTCTCTTTAGCAATCATGGATACGGAAAGCTTAAAATGTGCTGCCATCTGGTAAGGAGCCTCGTAAACACAGTTCAAATATCACGCACTTGCAGTTTAATTTGAATTTACTGATTCTCAGATCACCTTCTTCACATTCCACCCCCCGACAGAGAAAAATACACATATACACAAAATACAATACATAAAAATACATAACATTTTGGTAAGTCAAATGTTTCGTTATTCAGTGCATTCATCTCTTTCCAAAGGGTCACTTCAGATCATAACATTACCTACACCTCGATCAACAAACCATACATAAATTTGCATGTTGTCATAAGAATGAAACGAAAATTTTTTTTTTTTGTAGAAGGGAGAGAAAAAATTTTTTCCTTTTGCAATGAATTCTCTCTAATACCAATATGAACATTGTAAAAGAATTTAAAGTACTTTGTCTCAAAACTAAGTTTTGTAGTGCCAGCCTAACCAAAACGTAATTCCCTGAGGTCGCGAGTCCCAAGGAAAAAAATTTCTAGACATTCGACCATTCGTACCATGAATCATATGGTAAAGAAAAAAAAACAAAACAAAAAAAAAATTTATTACCAATGAAGATTTTTTTTTCTTTTTTTTTTTTTTTTTTTTTCTTTTTATTCATCCTCTTTTTCTTTTTTTTTTTTTTTTACATTAATTGGCACTAAAAATCTTACTAAAGTGAAGTTGTGAATGATCTCAAAGGAGTGTGATTTAATCCTCACATTGGTGTCAGATTTTACTTTAAAAAAATTTTTAGCATTGCTAACACTCTGAGTATTTTCATTATCAACAATTAAATTCCCAACAACTACGCTTTGATCTTGTTTTGAGTTTGTTGTTACAAATTTTAATGATGTTTTATCAGATATTAACCTCTTATTTACAGAGTCTAAAATTATTCTGTTTCTATGGAAAAAGTCATAACCCAAAATTACATTATAACTTGAGTTCCAACTGAAATTTGTCACGAAAAATAAACTGGAAAACCATTTGTTTTCGATTTTGAATTTCATATCAATAGCCGAGGAGTATGGGACAAAACTATCATTAATTGTCTTGATTTTTACATTCCTAGCTACAAAATTCAGTTTTGTGGTTTCCTTAATTTTGTCCACCACTTCTTGTTGAATTAAGCTTAAATTGGCTCCTGAATCAAGCAGACCAAAACAGGATACGCCGGCAATATTAATTTCAATAATTGGCAAAGGGCTATTTATGTCATTGCAGGACATAACCACCCTGATGTCAGAGTTTTCCTGAAAATTGCCCTCGTTGATGTTGCAAAATTGTTTAGTATTGTCAATTGAGTCAGACTTTTTTGACATGCTAGTAACCTCCCCAAAATTTTTTTCAGAAAAATGTGAATTGTCAAAATTTGTCTTTTGTTTACAAACATTAGATCCCCCTAAATTAGTGTCACTAGAATTCTTAAAATTTTGATTTGACATTGAATTCTGCTTTGTGAAACTGTTCTGAAATGGATCTTTTGTTTTGCATTCTGACTTCATCAATTGATTTTTAGAGGACCATTTTTGATTTTGCAAATGTAAGTGGGTCTCCGAAAAATTAGTTTGGTCCCTAAATGTGTGTCGGAAACCCCCTACTAGTTTAAATTTTGTTCGGAGTGGCTATTCCTGTCATAGGGTTTGTTATAATGACCTCTGTGCCTCGAATGATTTCCCCTAAAAAAGGATCTGCCTCGACGAACATTATTTAAACCCCCCCTCTGATAAGAATTTCCCCTAGAGTTGCCAGGGAAATACCAGCATTTAGTGGTAAAGTGGGGCTTGCCACAAATATGACATACAATTGGCATTTGGGTTGATGAGGTTGAAGGATTAGGTACAGAAAAATTTGATGCATGATTAAAGTTGAATGAATCAGCATTTAGTGCATTAATTTGATGAGGAAAGACCGGTGCATTTGGGTTTAAATTTTGAGCTGGCTTCATTTTTTCAATTTGCTCAGTTAGCTTTTGAATTTTATCGTTTGTGAGCAATTGGCTTTGTAGCAAAACATTTAATTCAACCTGGGAACTCTGCGAACTATAATTCGCTGTGTTTTCGAGTGCCCTTTCTATGTTCTTTGCAATTTTGACTGCCTGCTCGAACGATTTAGGCCCCTGCTTTTCTACCTCGACTCTCAATTCCGGCCTTAAGGCCTGAAGAAATTTTGAAAGCTTTGTTTTTCCCAAAATAACCAAAAGATCTGAGGTGGCATTTTTCGAGGGAATCAGGTAATTATCTGCGGAATTTCCTATAAGTTCTGCTAGTTCTTGAACCGTTTGTTTAGGTTTCTGACATATATCCCAAAATTCCCTTTGACTCTGTTCAAAATCGCTTTTCTTAGAGAACTTAGCCCTGAGTTCCCCACACACATCATTAAATGTGGCAGAGCTGTTCTTTTCCAAAAATTTAGAAATGACGTTATGAGCTTTATCTCGTAATTGTAATTTAGTGATAATGATTTTTTTTTCAGCGGACCATTTCTCAAGTTTCGCAATGTCCTCTAAACTGCTGATAAAGTCATCGATACTCTCATTGCTGTGACCAGCAAAAGTTGGTAATAGAGATATTAATGAGTTTGCCATAATAATTTGCGAGAGAAAAAAAATCAGGTATAATTAATCCAAAATCATATTAAAATGAATAAGCAAAAATACAAATATGTAATTCAATAAATTCCCGCACATGTATTACAGAGAAAAAACAATTATTTGGATCATATGCATGAAATAGAAGTGAAATATTGTACTTAAATTCACCCAACTAGTATCGCTATATCTCATTATTAATATTTTAAAATTCATATTCAAAATATTTAAAATTTGCCATGATAAATTCTGATCAAAAAAAATTTTTTTCTTTTTATATTAGCATTCAGTTCTGGCATATTTAAACACATTGACATAAAATAGTTCATCAAAATCAATTTCATGTAGAAGATGGAAAATTAGTCATACTCATGTAATAGGATACACGATCCAATTAACATGATGTCAAAAATAATATATCAATAAATTTATATGACATATTTCATTATTTAGAAAAAAAATATATTAAAACACTTCACAAATATTTTTATTTTATTTTTTTTTTTTATTTTTTTTTTTACTTAATAACTGATCTGAAGCGAGTCTTTGGAAAATGATTTTTCGTTAATAAAAAAAAACATTTTAAATTCACAATAACCCAGTAAAACCTGAGGTAAATTAGCAAATTAACACTACAAATTTTTTTTTTTTTTTTTTTTTTTTTTTATCACGGCACCATTATATTAAATTGTCCGAAACAAAAAGATAAATGAATGAGCAAAATTGCTAACGTAAATTCATAATTCAAAAAATTAGAATCACTATCTGAACATCGCGTTGTGTAAATCTCTAAAATTTTTAAAATGCACAAATATTAGAACACTAAATAATGAAAGTGAATATGACTTACCGAATGTTCTTTATTAATACACATCATCAAAACAGACAATCATACTGGTGGGCCCACAAGTCAAACAATATGCGAAGTTGGAATACATAACGGAGAGCACGTGGTGGCATTGTAAGTAGAGTTCAAAAAAAACTCCGGAAAGCTATTAAAATGTCTGTACCTCGAAAATTAAGTAGCAATAAGGTGATCGGTCTTTATCCATGACCAGCACATTTTTGTAGTACAGTAGCACTTGATTTCTTTCGGTTGCGTTGCAAAAGAACCGTTTTAGGGTTATATACCCTTTGTCTCTCAGGCGCGACTCATCCAATCCGAGCCAATCCACGAACATCCGTAATAAAAGGGCACATTTCTTCTTTTAAACATCACTACATGATTTCTGGGCTAAAATATATTAATTCCTTTACAACATTTCACGAGATATAAGGAATTTTTTTTTTTTCCATCGAGACGCGAAGAACAGCACCTCACGAAAACCAAAATCGACGTTCCACACACACCAGCTAGCCGAGAAGGAGAGAGACAGGAGAGGACAACACATCGCTCCAAACTGGGGAAGATCGCATGACGTCAAACTCGTCACACTTCTCTTTAGCAATCATGGATACGGAAAGCTTAAAATGTGCTGCCATCTGGTAAGGAGCCTCGTAAACACAGTTCAAATATCACGCACTTGCAGTTTAATTTGAATTTACTGATTCTCAGATCACCTTCTTCACACATGGGATTCATTTACTTTCAATGCTTAAGAATATTAAGAATACATGATTTTCATTTGCCCTTTGTTTATTTAATTATTGCAGAACGCTACAATTAAAAAAAAATAATTTACAAGATCTAGCTATTAATAATGAGACTATTAATCTAGCTATTAATAATCATTTGGGAAGAGAGTCAATTGCTCTCTGACTTTGGAAATCAATGTATCTGCATGTAAGTGGGAGTAGTTTTGCTGTTTTTTAGGGTAATTTTTATTAAGTAAACCCCCCCCCCCCAAATATATATATATATATATATATATATATATATATATATATATATATATATATATATATATATATATATATATATAATTAAAATCGTCAAAAATGATCTTTTTGTTCTAGTCTTTTTTTTTGAAGAAGTTTTAAACATTTTTTTTTTTCGGTGTAAAATCAGAGCATATAAGACTCGCTCCTATGAATTATTGGTTCGAAATTTTCTTTCGCGTGAGGGTCGTTGCGCGCTGTATACGAGTCGTATAGCTGGTCTTCAGTAAAAAACTATTCTGGCTGATCCTTTTGTAAAATGACCCCTTGATTTCAAATGTGATCCCCATTTCCCTCAATCGCGGATGAGGAGGCCTCGGATTCGAATCCCAGCTCGGGCATAAAAGTACTTTCTCTTTCTTCTGACTTCAGAGGGAGGTAAAGCAGTTCCAATGTGATTGATGAGAAATGCGGAGTTAGGAGAATTTTGCGACCACGACAGTTTTATCGTGCACCAGTAACCATTAACGCACGCGGAGGATCTTCAATCGGAAGGAATTTAATTTTTACAAGACATTATAATTGGGCTACTGCACAGACAGTACAAGCCGGAATGGAACTTATATCACAGAAAAGAGAACACTGGTTGGTAAATCGAACTCAAGACCTTCTTTACAGCGGCCTGCGCCCAGCCAGTCATCAATGCTAGAGTCCCTACATGAGCTTTTCACTGCTGAACCGCAGAGGTCCTTATTCAACGCTTTGTACTCCAGCTTAACAAAACCTTGCTTTCGGAAACCTAAAAAACTTCAACTTTAACTTGCACTATTATTAACCCATGGCGGTTGATAATGATGTGTTTTCGGTGCTTGTGTGCAATTTTCCGATAAACCTTTAAATTGTCTGCTTAGATACTGATTTTAAACACGTCGTTTTGACATTTGTTTACAAATGTTGAAGCAGTTACAAATGGGCATTCGTGCTTTTCTTTTAATAGCTTCAAAAGTGTGGAACTTTATTTGTTTTGTTGTTCGCAAGCAGCTCAGAACGGTAAGCCTAAGGCATATTTTGAGTATTATACCGACAAAATACGGTGCTGCTTGTTTAAAAATGAATACACTTACGTACTAAAGATAAATGAGTTAACTAAGAAGAGCATTCGTTATACCCTGTTTCAATGTAACGATTTTCTGTAAAACATATTTTTTTAAATGGGGTATTTAAATCTCATTGGAGTATTTAGATCTTGAAAATTTATAATGAACTCATTATTATGTTTTGATTTAGATTATTTGCACAGCACTGCTGTAAAAGGTCTAATTTTTCCTACACATTAACGATATTTTACTGAGTTATTGTTTTTCTTTTTCTTTGTTTGAAGCGAAAGTTGTTACTTCCAATGTTGTGATTGGAATTGCTTGAAACTTCTCTCAGTAATTGCAAAAAAATTGCATATTTTTAACTGCACGTTATTATTTCGAAATAGAACTGCTAAACGTATCGCTAGTTTTTAAATTTGGAGAAAAATTAAAGAAGGAGGCTTTTAAGATAATTAGTAAATAGTATGAGATATTGAGATGCATGAAGAAAATTTTGCCAGCAAAGTTATTTTGAGGTTGAAACAATTCACTATATGTTGGGTTTGGCCATAAATAATGTCACCAGGGGTGGTAGTTTTCAGGGGCTACCCTTGATTTCAGGATTTTCCAAATAAGTATTCAGGGTTTCACAGAATGCTTTTCCATGATTTGACTCTTGTTCATTTTCGCCTTTTCCTCCTTAGCGAGAAAACAAGTTGAACATTACACATGTTCATTTTTGTATATAAAGCAGGGACGTCATTTCAAGTTTTTCCAGGGGGGGGGGGCAAAGGGTAAAAACACAATACAATTTCACCAGAAAGCAACAAAAACCACGCCCACTTATATGTAAATACATTGATTTCTCAAAGTCAGGGGGGGGGAGTCGGGGAGTTGACCCTCCCCCCTGCACCCCTAAATGACGGTCCTGTGTATAAGGTAGAATTTTTTTTTGTCACTAATATCTGGGTTACGAACTTTTACATGACAGAAATTTCAATTCTTAAATAGTTTCCTTTTACATTTTTGAGGCTTGAAGTCCTGATTTTCTTAAACAAGTTAAATGAGTATGAAATATTTATCTTCCTATTTGCTATTTTATGTTGATTCCATTAACATTTGCAAATAATATGTGAATGCTCCTCCAAAAAAAAAAACCTTTTCAAAAACATCCCTCCAAAAATTTCTATGACGCAATCTGCGCTATCCTTCTCTACATTAAGGGCATCCCTGCAAATGAAACATAGAGCATTAGAAAATTTCAGGCTTCATTACATTTCACCTTTCACTTTCAGGGTTTTTAATGTTGTCACTATCACCCCTGTGTCACTTTATTTCAACAAATTTGACTCTCTCCCATTTTATCACAAAGCACTCCACCTTACCTTCTGCCTTATTTCACATCATGCTGTTTCTCATGAGAGCATTGTTATTAAAAAAAGTATGATGTCACGTTTCTTGTTACCCTTTCTTCTCCCAATGTCACAATTTCACAACTCTGCCGTGCTAAGCGCAGATGTGGTATCTGCAGATGAGCTTGAAATGAGAAATTCATGGTTAGAGATTTACAGCTTATTACTATTCATTTGTAACTCAATATATAATTTATCTTTGTGTAACTGCTTTGAAAATAGCTTGTATAACATATTAATTATGTTTATTATTATAATTATTTAACTACAATTAATAAATGTATAACTACATTTATTTTTTTACTACTAGTTACTGCAAAATTACCCTGGATAGAAGCGTTCATCTACTCTGTAAGTGACTATTCCTAGTCATTTTCAGCAGTATCTGCTCAGATACGACAAAAATATCTTAGTAATGAACTATTTAAAAATAAAGATAGGAAGTGGGGACTTGACAAAGCTGCTCTTCTATGCTTAATAAAGCTATGAGTATTATTGTAATGTAGTTTACGATATTTTGTTAAATAAATTTTTATTCTACTAGGCTTCAACTATTCTATTTTTAATTCTATAGTAAAGTGCTTCATTAATTAAAGTCTGGCTTTGACGAGATGGTATTTGACTCCTCCTCTTTTTAGAATTGTTCATTTTTCTGAAGGGGTGATGAAGTAGAAGAATACTGAAGAACGGATTCACAAATGTGTTAGTTCTAGCATAGCTTGAATACTCCACCCATTTTAAGAAGTTAGCCAAAGAGGTTAAAATATTTTAATTTTGTGATGTCGAGACAGATGTCTTATTGGGCAGGTCATATTCTAAGAAAGTGGGTGGGCCTTGGTTTTCCCTCTTCGAATAGCCATTGGTCAAAGACAGCAACGCCTCCAATAGTTCATTTTAATTAAAAATTGGCAAGAGTAGGGTTACAATAAAGAACGTAAATCTTGCCATTTTTACTTTTCTGCCACCAAAAGCAGTAACTGCTGTAAATTATATTCCAATATTAAATAATGACATAGCAAAAATATATTTGAAGCACTTTTTTGTAAAAAAAATCAAATGATTCTAAAACTTTTAAAGACTATTTTAAAAGATATAATTTATTTAGTTATATAGTTTTGTAAAAATAATTTTAAATTAAAATAATTCCATAACATTAAAAAAAATGATCTTGTTTTTTTATCACCTATAATACTACCCAATTGGTTTTTTCCCCCATATTTTTCTGCATTTTTGAGTTACTGAAGCGCTGCAGCCAGGGTTGGGGTTTTGGACGTCCAAAACTGGTTTGGGACAGGACAGGTGGGTTTTACTGTCCAAAAGTGTCTTAAACTGTCCAAAAGTGTCTGAAACTGTCCAAAGCATGGCAAAAGGGTTTTAAGCTGACTAATTTCTGTTAGCTGTAATATTGATAATGCATACATCTTAGTTTCTTAGTGTTAATTAGTTGTAATTAATTAAAATTTGACAATATTTAATTATATTAGTAATTTTAATTATATGTTAAAAAAATGAACAATTTACTCATAACTCCACTGCATAAAAATTTCATAAAATAGGAATTGGTAGTACTGTCAAAAAAGCACTCGGGTCATTCCACGTCAAATCATCCAGGGGTGTGCACCATGGGTCTTCAGATTTTTATGAAACTTTGTGAGACTGTTCTACCCATGGATATAAGAATATTTGGAGATTTTTAGATTAATATATCAATTACTTTTGGAATGGCAACACCTCAAAGTTTTGTCAAAAATTTATCACTTAACAAAATTTGCAGATCCAGCAGACGGACATACATCTATAATTTTTACGAAAAAACAGTTATTTTTTATGCTAGAGAGGTAATTATTTTTGCATTTTGTTCAGAAATGTACTGTTAATTGGATTATGTAGTTAGATTTAAGATTTAAAATAATTAAGTTACCTCTAAAAATCATTAATCAGCAAAATTGAAGATAATTGTAAGCACTGACATGGGTTCAGAAACCACCCAATAACATTTTTCGCGTTCCAAAACCACCAAAACCCATTGCATTACCGAAAACTAGATTAAAAATGAGAGAAAGTGATGCAATAAAATTGGTGGGGTTTTGAGTTTTACTTAGGTTAGAGATGATTAAAATTAGGTGTTTAAAAAGTAACAAAATCAGTAAGAAGTTGCCTTCTACTGACACAAAAAATACAATTACACATACAAGCTGTTTTGTAGCACTTTAAGAACATGTTTATTGGATAAACTAATGTGTGAAAAAAGTATCGTTTTTAATACAACATTATTTAGATAACAATTCCACAAGAAACACTTTTTGATAAGTGCTAATATTTATTTTGTTCCTGCTTGTTAAATTCATAGTCTGCTGTGCTTCATTGGATTAGTTTATTATCGTCTGCAGTGTTTTAAATATCTTTGCAGTATTTCACATAGTTATCGTCTGCACTATTTATGTTTTGAATGGCAATGCAAAAAGATATACTAAGAGTTAGAATGTTTTGATTTAAACTGAATGTTATTTTTTCTTCCTCGTCTTCTTTGGCTGAAATCATTTTGTACTTTCTGTAAATATTTAATTGTTAACTTATTTTATAAAAATGGATCAATTTTATTTTATTTACGGATGAGAAGATTAAATATTTTTCTCTAAATTTCGTCATTACGGATTGGAACGAAAGGAATATTTTTCTCGCTCATTATGAACGCAGAATCTTTGGAACACGGCTGTGATAACGCATGCAAGTAGGAATTTTGCTTTCCTCTTCTTGTTCTAAGTCTAATTCAACAACAGTAAAAGATTTTTATGTGATCAGCAAAATATTGGATAATGAGCAATTAGAATTATTAAGTTGGAGGACAGGTTTTCAGAATTATGACAAAGAAGATACTATTTGCTCTTATCACTTATCCTATTATTTGACTGACTTGAAAAAAAGACAAAGCTCATGTTGTAATCCCTTTAAAATCCATTTGAAGCCTATAGCTAACAAAAGAGATCTACGTGAAATAAATTTGGCAAAAACGAAATATTACAAGAATAACAACATAAGTGTAACACCTGGACAAATGTTGTGTAGTAACTGCCGAAAAAGGTTATCAAAAGAAATTGAAATAAAAGAGGACAAGGATGAATATGATGAAGTTACACATTTGGATGGAAATTCTGAATTGCCGTCAACTTCAAGACTAACTGAAAAATGCAAAGTTAAATGAATCGTTGGTTGGTATGGATATTTCCCCATTAAATTTGCATTCAGTTTCTTCTGGGTCCAAAAAAAGTTATGCAAAAAGAAAATTAAAGCAAGCTGAAAAACAATTCAAAAAGAAACTATCATATGTTCTAGAAGTTGATGATACACAAAGTGATGACAGTGAGACTGATAACAAAAAAAAATGAAGAAGTTAAAAAAAATGTGATGACATAGACAAACTGGTTGAGCTCATGAAAGCAAAGTTGAAGAGTAATTTAAGCAAAAGAGAAAAAATCCAGGTGTTAACAATTGCACCTCAGTCATGGTCGCGACAAAGAGTTGCCACCGAATTTAATGTAACAGAGTATATGGTTCGAAAAGCTCGAAACTTAACACTGCAAAAAGGAATCCTGGCTCTACCAGAACCAAAACAAGGACAAAGAATTTCTCAAGAAATAATTGAAACTATTGAAAAGTTTTATGAAGATGATGAGTTTAGCATGATGATGCCAGGTGCTGAAGATAAAGTTAGTATACAGAGAAATAAATATAAACAAAAAAGATTGCTACTGTGCAATCTGAAAGAATTATATTTCTCATACAAACAAAAATACCCAGAAAATAAAATTGGGTTTTCAACGTTTTGTAGTTTCCGCCCGAAGTAGTGTGTTTTAGCCGGGACCCCAGGTACACACAGCGTATGCGTATGTGAAATTCACCAAAATGTTTATCTATTATTATTTGCTCTCAACTTACACCACAAAGAAGCAGCACACCAGCCCATGGATAAAATTGTTTGCAGCAGGGAGAACAGAGCATGCATGCTACGTTGTTGCTCTGACTGTCCTAGAAGTAATGAGCCTCTTAAACGTTTCTTGAGGAATGAATATCTAAAAGAGTATTAAGATAATGACGAAATAGAGTTTTCACAATGGACTCGTGATAAAAACATGAAACTTCAGACGATGACTTTACCTATTTACGAATTCATAGAATTAGTAACGGAAAAATTGAAGTTCTCATACCTCATTCATATATATCTAAAATTCAAAATTTATACCTGAAAAGCAGAAAAAAAAATTTGAAAAATGATGAATGCTTAATTTTGATGGATTTTGCCGAAAACTACAATTTTGTTTTGCAGAATGAGGTACAGTCCTACCATTGGAGTCATGCAGGTTGCTCATTACATCCTACTGTAATCTACAGTATGACCTCTGATGGATCCCTCAAAGAAACTCCGTTATGCTTTATATCAGATGAACTAAATCATGATGTTACATTAGTCTACTCTGTTCAACAGAGAACTACAGAGTATATTAAAGTTCAATTTCCAAACATAAAGAAAGTGGAGTACTTTACTGATGGGTGCAGTGCCCAGTACAAAAATTTCAAAAGTATGATGAACTTATGTCAACATAAATCAGATTTTAAGATGGATGCTTGTTGGTCTTTTCATGCAACAAGTCATGGGAAAATTGTTTGTGATGGCATTGGTGGAACTGTCAAGAGAACTGTTACAAAAAAAAATCTTCAAAATGTTTATCAATCCACTCAAATTACAAATGCCCACCTAATGTACGTGTTTTGTTGCAGTCTTTTTTCTAAGATTTCTTTCTTTTTTCTGACAAAAGAGGAAATTCGCAGACACCAAAATAAACTAGAAGAACGTTTTTCGACGGGTAAAACAATTTTAGGAACGAGAAGTTTTCATTTTTTCTGTCCCTTATCAACTAATGAAATCACAGCAAAACGAACAAGTCTAGATTCCGAAACATATACAAATACAATTACAAATGTGACGACCAGCAACAGGCTCTGGGCCCAACTGGGCTGGTCCTAGTCAAATTATAGATCCCAATGAAGATCAATGGCCCTCTTAAAACTATCTACTCCCTTGCTCCTCACCGCCTCTTCCGGTAAACTATTCCAAGTTCCCACTACTCTGCTAAAATAGTAATTTTTCCGAATTTCCAGGTTAGCCTGAGATTTAAACAGCTTATAACAATGACCCCTTGTCCTGCTTTCCGTGCAAAAATTTAACCCTATAACATCTTTCATTTTGATAAATTTAAACAACTGAATCATGTCCCCTCTGGTTCTCCTTTGCTCAAGACTATACATATTAAGCATTCTAAGTCTGGAATCATAGTCTAAATTAGAAAGTCCTTTCACTAACTTTGTAGCCCTCCTTTGTACCCTTTCCAATAAATTAATATCTTTCTTAAGATATGGAGACCAAAACTGAACAGCATACTCTAAATGAGGTCTTACCAAACTTCTATATAAAGGCAGAAGAACCTTCTTAGATTTGTTTGAAATAGATCTATTTATAAACCCAAGCATCCTATTGGCTTTGTTACTAGCTATGCTGCACTGTTGACTAAACTTGAAGTCTTGATTTATTAAGACACCTAGATCCATAACATTTTCTGCCTTACTAATGACTGAACCCTGTAAATAATAGCTTGTATGCTTATTCCCATGACCTAAATGCAGCACTTGACATTTCCCAACATTTACTGCCATGCCCCACTTAGTAATATGATCCAAATCCTCTTGCAGCTGATTTACTTGTTCATCATTTTCTACAACCCCCATAACTTTGACATCATCAGCAAAACAATTCATGTTTCCAGAAACATTTTCATGAATATCATTCATAAAAATAATAAACAAAAGTGGACCTAAAACTGATCCTTGGGGAACCCCACTTAAAACCTCACTCCATTTAGAATGATTACCCCTTACAACTACTCTTTGTTTCCTTCCTGTCAGCCAATTCCTAACCCAAACTAAAATTTTACCTCCAATTCCTATATCAGCTAATTTACTGAGTAGTGCAACATGCGGTACCTTATCGAAAGCTTTTTGAAAATCAATGTAAACAATATCTACACACTTTTTGTTATCTAAAGCCATGGTGACCTTGTCATAAAAATGTAATAAATTAGTAGCACACGATTTACCTTTCCTGAAACCATACTGCAAACTAGTCAACAGACTATTATTTTCTAAGAAATCCATAATCTTAATTTTTAATAAAGTTTCAAAAATTTTGCAAACCACTGAAGTAAGACTGACAGGTCTATAATTTCCTGCATTACCTCTAGACCCTTTCTTGAAGAGTGGCGTAATGTTAGCCAGTTTCCAGTCCTCTGGCACTGTCCCTGAGTTATACGAAGCATTGAAAATTTTTACAATAGTATCTACTAATTCCTCAGCACATTCAACTAGAATTTTTGGGTAAATATTATCTGGTCCCGGAGCTTTAGTTGTTTTAATTTTTTTCAAATGAAGTAAAACGTCCTCCCTAGAAAAAACAAAATCCTCAAGCTGTAGAGTAGCTTGTGTCTTACTTGTGTCAACTGTTGAGATACAGTTATCGTTAAAAACACTGGAAAAAAAGTCATTTAGAACATTAGCAATATCCCCATCATTCTGAATTAAATTTCCATGCTCATCAACCAGTGGCCCAATTTGACTATTTCGAACTTTCCCAGAATTTGCGTAAGCAAAAAACCCCTTTGGGTTCCTGTCAATATTATCTGCAAGCTTTTGTTCCAATTCTCTTTTCTGAAACCGTACCAAATACTTAAAACTACGCCTAGCCTCACAATACTGTAGCCTATCTGCGCTGTGACCAGTTTCTTTTAATCGACGAAAAGCAGCTTGCTTACGGTTTAGAGTATCCTTAGTTTCACTAGTGAACCACATGGGCCAAATTTTTGTGTTTACCCCTTTTCTCCTAAAAGGAACATAATCCCCAACTGTTTTTGCTAGTTTTTCCTTAAACTCAGTCCACTGCAGATTTACCTCGCTATTGTCCAAACCTGATGAAAAAACAGTTTTCAAACTCTGCCTGAGTGCGACAAAATCAGTATTTCTGAAATTAGGCACAATCCTAAAATTTTTGTCTTTGTGCATATCAAACTTAATCCCAAACCTAATACTGTTGTGGTCACTATCCCCAACAGTCATTGGTTAAAACTATCAAACGTAATTTAAAAATATATAACTATTTACAGCTTATTAAAACTTGTAAAGGGAAGCTTTCTGCCCATAATTATACTAATGTTGGATTTGAACTGGAGCTACAAAACACCCATCAAAGTTGTAAGTTCCCATTTTCAGAAGTCATTGTAAATAGTAGTCGAATAATATTTATGTTAAAATTAATATTTTTAATTATCAATGTATTGATTATTCATGTTCTTAAAGTGCTATAAAACAGCTTCTATGTGTTATTGTATTATTTTCGGTCAGTGGAAGACAACTTCTTACTGATTTCGTTACTTTTTAAGTACGTAATTTTAACCATCTCTAACCTAAGTAAAACTCAAAACCCCACCAATTTTATTGCATCACTTTCTCTCATTTTTAATCTAGTTTTCGGTAATGTAATGGGTTTTGGTGGTTTTGGAACGCGAAAAATGTTATTGGGTGGTTTCTGAACCCATGTCAGTGCTTAAAATTATCTTCAATTTTGCTGATTACTGATTTTTAGAGGTAACTTAATTACTTTAAATCTTAAATCTAACTACATAATCCAATTAACAGTACATTTCTGAACAAAATGCAAAAAAAAATTACCCCTCTAGCATAAAAAATAACTGTTTTATAGTAAAAATTGTAGGGCCGTGGTGGCCCGATCGGTAAGGCATCGGACTCGTGTCCGGAGGGACCCGGGTTCGAAACCCAGCCGATCAAAGATCCACCGCCTTGATTAATGGTGGCTGGGAGGCGTTAAAAATGTCGTGGTCACAAAGTCCTCCAAGTGAAACGATACCTCTGGGGGTGCTGGGCCCTAGGGTTTGCTCGACCCTAGGTTCTGGTTCAAAATTAAGAACAGAGCGCTCTTCAGGGCCCTATCCCGGTTAAACCACGAAGCTGTGGTAGGTACGGGGGACCCTGGAGAGTGTGAAGTGAAGTAAAAATTGTAGATGTATGTCCGTCTGCTAGATCTGCAAATTTTGTTAAGTGACAAATTTTTGACAAAACTTTGAGGTGTTGCCATTCCGAAAGTAATTGATATATTAATCTAAAAATCTCTAAATATTCTTATATCCATGGGTAGAACAGTCTCACCAAGTTTCATAAAAATCTGAAGACCCATGGTGCAAAATCTCGTTTTGGCTGGATGATTTGACTTGGAATGTCCCACTCTTGAAGCAGATAATTTATACTGTACTACTTTTCAATTTATTCCTAATACTTTGAAATAATTTCATATTCAGTAAATGTCGCTGTAACATTCTCAAATGTTGTGTATCTTTTTAATTAGTTGCAAAACTGATTTTTTGCATTTAAGTCGATTATTGTACCTTTTGAACACCCTCATTTGCATCTATATTTAAAAGAAGTTTAGCTAGCATTAAAAATAAAATAATATAAACTTATGAGAACTAATTCATTTTTTAATGAAGAATAGTAACTTCTAAGTAGCTAGATTAGTATCAGCTGAAAATCTTATATATGTTTTTATGTACATATTTAAACATTTGCATTAAATAAATTAAGTCTTAACTTCAAGTATAATTTTGTGCTTTTGATATTTGTTCAAAATATAAAATTGTACTAAAAATGTAGTTTTGGACAGTTTAGGACAGTTTTGGACACATGGGTTTTGGACAGGACGGTTTAAACCGTGGTTTTTACCGTTCTGTCCAAAACCCTGGCTGCAGCTGATAACTTTTTTTTTCTCTCTTAATGGGAGGTTTAATGAGAATTAGTGTGATTCAGTTCAATATCCTATTAAAGCAAATTATATCACTATAAAAATTTAAATGCCTCAAAACATTTAGTGTTTGAGTCACTTGGGGAAGAAATGATTGTTGACAGATTTAAATGTTTCATAAAAAATTTAAATCCCCATTTTTTAAAAATATTTTCCTGCGGAAAAGCATGATTTTTTTTAAACACCCAGACTGCCTTTATCTTTTTTTATTGAGTGATCATTATTTTTATACTTAAATATTTTAATGATTACAGACCTGCCAACTCTCCCGTTTTTTACTCCAATCTCCCAATTATACGTTTGAGTATTGATTTCTCCCGTTTTTTGTTTCATTTTTGTATTTTCTTATATTTTTTTCAAAATTGAGTAATACTTTCATCTGTAAAATATAGTTATTCACAGCCCCAATCGATGGCGTAGCTATCAGCACTGATCTGTACGCAATGATCCCAAAACTGCACCATTTGCGTCGATGTGCGCGCCGAATACCACCTGCTACAAAAAATTTTTAACCCATTTTGCGCCAAAGGTGCGTCAAAAAGTTCCATTAGCAAATGTGCCGTTTTATTACGAATTTATTACTGAAATCTTCGACTCAAATGACAATATTTTTATTTCTGTTTTATTCTCAATGTTTCAAAATCGTAAAATAAGAGGAACGAAGGTCATGTGTGCAATCTTTTTGCATCCATTACAGGAATTGTAAGTTTAGCTTTCAGACAATTTCTTAATCATCTACAAAGCGATCACTTATACTTTTTCGTGTTATTTTTCATCCAAACATTTTTTTTTTTTAACGTTTGGTCTTTGAAAAATTCTTCAAAATTTGTAAACGAGCGATTTGTTTCAATTCTCTTCAGCTGAAACGATTGTTTTGATTTAGTAGTCATTCTAAACATATACTTAGTGGGATAATTCTGCAGTTTTAGCAGACTAAAAAATGATATATTAAAAAAAAATTGTAAAAGTACTAGGATGATGACGGAAACAAATTTTGATTTTAAGCTATTGCATTTGACCTCTAAATAAATTTTCTTTTTGACCTGAGCAATTATGATGCTAAAAAGTTTGAAACAAACATAAAGCATAGTAATTTATTTTAGAATTAATTAAAATATATATATATATATATATATATATATATATATATATATATATATATATATATATATATATATATATATATATATATGAAATTTGAAGCATGGTTATAATTTTTTGAATATTTTACTGAAGTAAAATTATATGTGTACTCATTTAAAAATGTCTATTTATTTTGTCAAATAAGCAATCATTTAAATTTCCTTAATTGGTATTTTAAAAATAGTTTCATAAATGTGTATATTTTGAAGTAGTTTATTACATGTTATTGCTGTAAAATAATTAATGCATATTATTATTTTTTGAAATGAAATTGTTCTAACACTACAATGAATTGTCAATACTGAGGCTTGCTTCTTTTCCAGGCCTATTTTTTTCCCCAAAAATTTAGCGGGGGGGGGGATCAAAGAGTAATCAATGGGTATTATTTAACTACAAAATCACACCTACATAAACCCTTTTCTATACATAGTTGAAGAATCTTTAAAAACCTACCCTGGAAGGGTAACAAGTTAATATGTGATGTTACATTAGTCTACTTTAAGCTGGAAATACTTGATAAGAGTGTCTTTTCTTCATTATAGCATGGTTTAAAATCTCCCTTTTTCTCCCTTGAAGCTTTGGCCAGATCTTCTGTTTTTTTCATTTCATAAGGTTGGCAGGTCTGTGATTAAATATTTTATGATCAAGATTATCAAGGCAATTAATTATTGTTTTTTTTTTCTTTTACAGATAATCCAGCATCAAACAGTGAAGTATGATGTACTGCCTCTCTCTCCTCTCTCAAAACATCGCCTCAGTAAGTAGCCTCACTCTTGTTTCTGGTTGTGGTTTCATTCACCAGAATGCAAGAAAATTTTCAATCTTAATTGAGTTAGATCCATATTTGAGTAACTGAAGGTCTTCTGTGAAATGAAACTATGAATGCTTACGAGGCACATTTTTAAAGTAAGTACCGTTTTGATGTAAACAAAAAACAGGCAGAAATATCCTTATGATTCTATTTTTACATGAAAGCATATATCTTAAACTACATTTCTACATAATTGCCATTAAATGTAAGGCACTTATCATATCGTACAATCAGCTTCAAAAAACTTCCTTCGATTGACAGTGCCGCTGACTGTTAGGTAAGTGCGGTAATTCGTTTTTTAACTGCAAAAGAGTTAAAAGCTATTGATATTCATCGCAAGATTTCTTCAGTACATGGTGAAATTGTTATGAGCAATGGAAAGGTTAGGATTTGGGTACTAGCATTCAAAGATGGCTACTCTAATGTGCACACCAAGGTACGGAGTGGGCGACCTTACTTCATTAATGAAGATTTTGTGCAAAAGCAACCCAGATTGAACATCCAGTGACTACTACCTGTTTTTTCATCTGAAGCAGTGCCTAGGCTGCTAGCTAGTGCCACAACAATGATGGTGATACTCATATGCCAGGTCGCTTCAGTCCGACTCACACAGACAAGCTAAAGCTCTCAACCAACGTCAACCCTGGCTGAGGGGAGCTACTAAGTTTGAGCAGAAAGGAGATTAAGATGTCCATCGAACTTCTCACCGGACACTGTTCTCTTAATGGACACCTAAACTTGTTGGGTATCACTGATGACCCAGCTTGCAGAGGCGGATGAAAGTTCAGGTCATGTTCTGTGCGTATGTGATTTTTATTCTGCCTACAGGTTTGAACATTTGGGGTACCATTGTTTAGATCCCCACGAACTGTCTAGCATTCCTGTTAGACATCTGCTTAAGTTCCTCTCAGCTATTGGGCTCTTCTAGGATTCTAACGGGGATTGTACAATAGACCTGTGGTCGCAGTGCTTGCGCTGCCTTAGGGGTGCCCCCTTTTCACTTCATTCATTCATGACGGTGATGTCAGGTTGATCGTAATGCAGTGGCGGCATATTTCTTTGAAGAGTGATTTTAAAGCTGATTGTACAATATGATAAGTGCCGTTGTATTGGTGGCAATTATGTAGAAAAGTAGTTTGAGGTATGGACTTTCATGTAAAAAAAAAAACATATCTTTGCCAGCGTGGGAAATAAGTATTTCATTTTGAGGAGCAGTACTGCTCCTCAAATTCTGTTATTGAGGAGCAGTTCTGTAAAATTGAGGAGCAGTTTTGCGAAACTCGCTAAATAACATCAACACGAAAAAAAATAAGGTTTAAGAACTAATTTCTATCTTTTAAGTTTTAAATAATGCCTTATTTATTAATCAAAAAAATAATTTATATTTATCAAGTATACTCTCTTGACAGCTAATTTTTTATTAATTAGCTGAATCTGCCTCAAAGGCCGATTCAGATTGCGAGTGACGCGAACGAACGAAGCGTTTTTCGCTCGCAGGTGAAAATTTCCGATCATTTTCACTCAGCGGGCGAAAGTCACGTGATGGTATTCACCCACTAAGGATAAAGCGCGCGCATCTCGTGAGAGCCAATGAAATCGGATGTCCACGCGGTCAAAACAGCAAAGATGGCGCCTTCCCTCTGATTGGCTGTCGCTCTCGTTGCCAAATTTCGTTCGCCTTTCGCAGGCGAAAATATCTAGCATGATGCTAGATCGCTCGCGACAGGCGAATATTCGCCGCGTTGTCATGGGAACGCATTCCAAAAACCGGTTTCGCGGGGAAAAGTTCGCTTCGCTCGCAATCTGAATCGCGCTTGAAGGCCAATTCAGACTGCGAGCGACGCGAACGAACGAAGCGTTTTTCGCTCGCAGGTCAAAAATTCCGATCATTCATACTACATGCGGGCGAAATTCGCTCGCAATCTGAATCGCACTGAAAGCTGATAACGCGAGCTACTTTGACGCGTTGGTCACGCCCTATGTGGAGAGATAACGTCAATCAAAGAGGGGGCCGGAGGAACGGATTCGATGCACAAATTTTAAAGTTAGAAACGCTTAGTTTTGCCAAAAGTTATTATTATTTTTTAAGTGTTTTTTTTTTTTTTTTTGCATCGCAAAATTTTCGATGCAATTTAGGACATTGCATCGTCTTTCACTTGTTTTGAATCGCAAACTGCGATGCGATACCGCTTATTTCCCACGCTGATCTTTGCTTGTTTTTACTTTATACCAAAACGGTACTTACTTTAAAATACGTATTGTATTAACAAAAATCTGTTTTGTTTGTGTCACTTACACACGTAAACAATCCTGTTTTTGATGAGATCAAGGATCGGTTCTGAGGCTTTAAATCAGGCTTGGAAAAAAAACAGGTTTTTTGAAAAAAAACTTTTTTGGTTTAAACCAGGTTTTTTTTTTGTTTAAACTGTTTTTTTTTTTTTGTTTAAACTGTTTTTTTTTTTTTTTTTTTGGCTTAAACACTATTCTAAAGAACAGCTTTATTTCCTGAAAGTCACAAAGACTTAACTTATCAAATGTTAAAAATCTTTGTATCAAATGTTAATAATTTCATGATGATTAATTAAGTAATTTAGAGTAAAAACTTATAATTTCATTTCCTCATTAGTAGAGCTTTCCATAAGAGAAATATTGTTTGAAAATCTTAACTAGTAAAAAATTATACTTAAATACTTTAGCGTAAATTCATGGAGAAACAATTTATCATGATAATTAAGATAATTAGAAATAATTAAGAACAAATCTTGCAAATTTCTTACTTATAACAATGTACTTTCTACTATAAATAAAGGTAAAATTGAAATAGTTTATTCTTAAGCACAGAAAGCATTTTGTAGTATCAACAAATGAATCGCAAGTCTGGTGTACATTACATAGCTTTAAAATTCGAAAGTTCAACACATATTTTGTTTCAAGATTCAATAAACTTTACAGATCATATGATAGTTAACCTCATGTATCCAACGAGAACACTCTTATGAATATGAAAAATAAGCATTTAGAAAATCATTGTGTTTTTCATTGTGAACATATTTTCTGTTTAATGCGTTTAGGAGCAAAATTGCTTTATTTTCTAAAAGAAATAATTACAGTTAAAAAGAGCTTGAATAAAAACACAAGTTCCGAGGTCTTTCCCATTGCTTATGTATTCCTTATTTTAGACGGTGCTAATTATTTTAAAACATTACAATAATTAATCAACATGGTTTAAACCAAACAACCTTGCTTTAAATCAGACCATAAAATAGTGAGAGATGTTCTAAATGTGAAAAATATAATGCAAAAATTGTGAGGAATTGTTTGCAATAATTTCCATGTTCACTGATTTTTTTCTTCAATGGGAATGATAACAAAAATTATTTAGACTTTGAAATGAAAGTTTATGTTTAAAAAGCCCAAAGAAAATTAGATCTAGCTGTATGATTCCTGTAGAATAGTTTGAAATTGACGCATTTTGTTGTAGGTTTGGTGAAGCGCAAGATCCTGGTTTTAGACTTGGATGAAACTCTCATCCATTCACACCATGATGGCGTGATTCGACAGATGGTGAAACCGGGAACACCCCCAGATTTCGTTCTCAAGGTTTGATTTCTTCTTTAGCATTCACTTCCAATCCCTTAAAAAAAGTTTGTTGGTTGAATTGTAGTTTGATTTAAAACTCACTAAATTTTGTTCCTGTTATCAGTCTAAAATGACTCTAAGGAAATCTCTCTACAGCTTTTTTTGAATAACATATTTTCTTCATAATTTCATTAATTTTCTCTTGTAGTTCTGCTCCCAGTCTAGTTCTAAGTTTTAGTTCGGAATGTATGAAACTAGTATTTTAAAACCCCAGTGAAATTTTGTGTTTAAACTCATTGTTTGAACGGACTTGAATATGCTTTTTCAATTTATTTTCATCCAAAGCTCTTATTGCAGGTGACAATTGACCGCCATCCGGTACGCTTTTTTGTGCACAAGAGGCCACATGTGGACTTTTTCTTAGACATGGTTAGTAATTTTCCTTTTATATTATCTAAATTTTTATTAAATTAAATTAAATTAAATTTGTGCAAAGCTTGTTATAGAGAGCATGCAAAAGTTTTTGAAACATTGTTTGAAAAAAATCATATATAATTATGCTTTGGGTGTAATATCAACAATTAAAACAATCAAGTTTATTTACTCCCTATATTTTCAATATTCCTCATTGTTTCTGAAATTTTCCACAAAATTTCTGGGAGTCGTTCAAATGCAAAATTTATGTTCTTTGCATCTTTAGCTGGCATTCTTGTTTCTGTTATGGCAGTCATGAAATTGCAAAGATCATCAGTCACTCAGCAAGATTCTGCAAACAGTTTCGAAAGTCGAAAAGGCGGAGGATGGACGATTTCTTCTCCGGGTTATCTAAAATTAAGCCATATAATTTCAAATAATGTTTTGTAAGCAGTCAATGCATTCCATAACAAATAATTATTATCCATTTCATTACGAAGGACATTATGAGGTTCTCTTTTTTTAGCTGCTACATGCTTTGGCGCCGTGTATGAGTATGCTCAACTTGAAACATTTTACTGCAGGATCTTTTTTTAAAGAGTCATCTGCAATAATAGCTCATTAGTAAGCTAGGTGTAAAATTTCGTCATTTTCAATGACAGGAGATGAAAGAAAATGTGAATAAATTTGAAGTCCAAACCATTATGTATAAGGAGGACAGGAAAGTAATGTCCTGTTTTTCAAACAAATCAATTGTTAAAAGTTTTTATTTCAAATCAACGATTTAATTATCCTCGTTATCAAGAGCCTTTGCCATTCAGTTGTAAATTTTAATCCCGGATAGATACAAAAGATTGATTTTTGGAGCAAAATATCTTGAAATGGCTTATTGGATACAAACCAAAGTTTTAAGTTTATGTGTTACAGAAGGTTTAAGCGATCAGAAAAATAAAACCCCACTGCTTCACCTATAATACTCACCTGACATTGCACCAACTTTCCCTTTATTGCGATCTACATATCAATAAAAAGTTTTATAATTTAGCTTGTATCCAAGGTGTCATTTCATTCATTTTTTTATAAAAAATTTATGAGATTTAAAATTTTCTACTAGAGATGACAAAAAGCCCTTGATAACAAGGATAATTACATTGTTGATTTAAAATAAGTTTTAACAATTTATTTCTTTGAAAATAAAAACATTTTTTCCGATTCCCTAATATATATTTATGGAAACTCTATTACAATATCATATGAGGGCCTGAAATATTTATAATGCTGCAGCTGATTAATATTTTAGGCAATCAACATTAGTATTATTATCTGAAGATTCCGGGCTGTTGTGCCGTAGTCTGAATAGAGTTGTCCCAAATGTTTGCGACGGCCTTCTTCAGTGCCGTTGACAAAACTTCTAGGGAAGAATCCTCTTGACGACTGGTACAGTTTTCAAAGTGTTTGTGGTATTTATCAGCAAAGTACTCTCTTTGTTCTTGTTTGCTATTGTCCAATGAACTCCCGTAGTCCTATAGCTGAAAACTGGAAAATTTGGCTAGTAGCCAGTGGCCAGTGGACTCAATTATATTAGTCTCCACTTTTTAAAGTTAGTCGCGACTTTTTAAAACTGCAACTAACGAAGCATGTTAATACGTTTTACGTTTTATATGTTTTTAAATGGCGTCCAGAAGCGTTCAATACATATTGATGCAAACCAACAAGTTGTATATTTATTTGTATGTTTCCTTTATACAGTCCCTTTAAAATCATATAAACGGTGCTTCACTTTATGTTTCAAATTTTTATGAATAACGAAAAAAGTATCAGAATATCGCTCACGTAAGAAACGTGATACAACTCAAAAGCACAAAATTTTACAGAAGAGACAGAAAAGAATTTAAACTTTAAGTACAGCCTAAAACAAGGAAAAGTTCAGTTTTAGAGCATTAGTAACTGATTTTGCAAAACATAGGGACTCTTATGATTTTTTTTTGTAAACAACATCTCAAACTGTTATATATTTCTACATGAACCGCAAAATTTACCCATTTGCTCAGTCATAAATAAGATCAAGTCAAAAGTAATTAACCAGTTTCATACTCTATTCATAATACTTAACTAACATTTTATATAGATCAAAAATGCATACCGTATATACTCGCTTATAAGTCGAAAAATTTAGTCCAAAAAATGAAGTTGAAAGTTAGGGGGTCGACTTATACGCGGGGCAGAATTTGCGGAAAAATTTCCCGAACAACTTTTGAAAAAAAACACTCAAAAACGAGGAGATTTTTCAGATTCAGTCCAACTATTTTAAACAGACGCTAAAGAAGTAAATACTCATACATTCTACTGTATTTTTGAATGGTTTGATTGTGAAATAAAGAATAAATATTTACAATAAACGACCGACATCGTGAAAAGTGCGGGAATTGCGAATTCGCGAATTTTCCGATTGATGGTGTTTATCCTTTTGAAACAGAATGTAATACGGTTACATCGCAAAATTTATTGATAATAATAATGCAAAATAAAAGCAACAAATAGCAAAAATCGTCGCTGCAAAATCGAACTCTTACAAAATCCGCGATCGTAAAATTGAACCCTTTACAAAAATCGCAATTGCAAAAATATTTCTTTTTGTAAAAAAGAATAACAATCAGGTTATTTTCAACACAAGAAAGCTCACTGCATTCCATTTTCCTTCTTTTTAAAACGCTTATTATATTTAAAAATCGCGGTAAAACGTTCCCGGATCGGTCCCGTTTTTCAAAAATCGAGATCGCAAAAATGAACCCGTTTGGTGAAAAGGAATGACGATCGTGCTGTTTTTAACACAAGAATGTTCCAGTGCATTTCAATTTCCTTCTTTTCAAAACATTTATATTTATAAATCGCGGCAAAAGGTTCCCGATCATTTCAGAAAGTGCGGTCTCGACTTATACGCTGGTTTTCGATTTTTTCCCGATTTTCCTTAAAAAAGTAGGGGGGTCGACTTATACGCGAGATCGACCTATACGCTAGTATATACGGTAGCTATACGTATCTTCTCTATATATATTTGCTGATTTTCTGACTAAAAGTATTTTATGATAATGAGTTTTAGTTAACAACTGAAAACATTTAAAAATAGAGTAATAAATAATGCTAAAAACAAGAAACCAGAGTTAAATTGTTTATTTAAACACATCATGTACTTGATTAAAATAGTATGATAAGTTTCAATTATTTATATATGCTCTGAAAAAGAAAAAGGTTTTTAAATTTGTATTGAGATTTAATTGATCTTATTAAAACTGTTAAAAAATATATAACATTTTAACGAAAAACGATGTTATTTTAAGTGACTCCTCTTCTTCAATTTTGCGCTTTCCCCCACGTGATTGTTGGGTCTAAAGACCTTTATTTTTGTTCCCAGACTCGCAGGGCTATGTGTTATTAAAATTATAAGTACAATTTAAAAGTAAAATTAAAGCACGAACCTCATCTCCCCACGTTTAATCGATCACGCTGGCGCAGCACACTTCAAACCAATCGCGGCCATCTTCCAAATCAAAACATAAGAGTTGAGTTGTTGGTGTTCGGCTGCTGCATAGTTTTTCGAAATTCGGTCTGGTGTTTAGTGGAGGAAAAACCAAAGTGGCTCATATGCTAATGAGCAGGGCAGTACGGAAATCAAATGTGACGTCTGCTGACGCACCTACCACTATAAATAGCGGGCACTACCGATGCTCTCTTCTCTTCTCTTCGCTTTTCACCTAGTCAGCCTTGAGCTTGTGGTGCTCTCGCTGGTAGCTGCGTAGGCAGCGTGGTGCTTCCGATGATGTTAGCCATGCTTGGCTGGAATTAGGTGTGGTTGCTTGTAAACCCACTTCATAGTTTTTTTAAATTAAATGAGCTCAACTAGTTTCCGTTTTTAAAAGTTTCCAGCACCTGCTACAGCTTACCAAGTCCTGGACCATGAAGTAGTGATTAATTTGGCCAGGTGAAAATTGATAATTTATCTTATTGGTGGCCGGGTTCCATCGTTTAATGAACCCGGGGATGACTGCACTGAAGTCGGAGATCATTCAAGTTTTCGAGCATCGCCAGCTGACGGATAGTGCCAGCCTGTGAGTTCCGAGCCTGGGGCTCAAGTTGCCTGATTCCCGGGACGTGACATCCAATGCTGGAGATCCTACTTGGTGACATTTTTTGATAACATATTATCTACTGACTTTCACTACAACACTGTGCAGCCCTGTTGAATTGTTTTTTGAACTTTAACTTTAACATGTTTAAGTAATTAATAAATTTAAATATTCTTTGGAAATATTGTTTCTTAACTTGTCTCTTCACGGACACTATACGGCGCATTTAATCTTCATGGCTTTAACTTAGTTTTGTCTCTTAGAGACTTCAAACTAAATTTAAATTAAAACCATTAGTGGTAACCAAAGCCAACAGTGATCGCTGAGCAGCCATTCCAAAGCAGGTGCCACGTGCAGGGTTCATAGTTCAAAGTGCAAATGACGAATAGCGGTTCCTGTTGTGACTCAATTTCTCCCTCTAGCGATGGGGAGAAGAGGTGGGGAAAGAAATACATGGAAGTAGCGCGGAACAGGAGGGGGGAAATGTGGTTCGATTGGGAATGTTTAGAGTGACTGAGCAAGAGTGGCGACTAAGGGTGGCAATCGATGCCACATTTTTTAATCGCCACTTTTGCAACTTTAATCGGCGAGTGGCGACCGCTAATTTTCAGCTATACGTAGTCCTCGTTCCCGGTTCGCTGAACCTAACCAAGCTACCCCTATCTTCATTCTGGCCATTGATTTACTGGAAAATCCCCATCTGTGGTTGGATGATGGTTATTCGCTCATTAATCCTTTTCAATACAGGATGCCAGAGTTTGGGACAACTCGATTCATACCACGGCACAACAGCCGGGAGTCTTCATATAATAATATTGACACGGCTGTGAAAGCCTTTACTCTTACATTAATCAACGTTAGTGTTGATATGGGAATGTGAACACAACTTCTTGGTATTGATAACCAGGTGTATAAATTTAGAAATATAAGTCACTGGTTCAACACAGACCAGTAACTATAAAATTTCACTGATGTGTACTCATTTTTAGTGGTTCATTTAAATAACAAGGTAATTCTTAACATACTTTTTCTAGCAAAGCTGACTTAAACATTGTAAATAAAAATGCAAACTTCGTCTCGACATTTTCCAAAATTTTTATGTTTAAAATTTTTAAAATAAAGCAAAAAAAAAAAAAAAAATTGCCTTAGTTCTGTGGACCACTAAAACCTATATTTCGCCAGTTTGGTAGATGTTTTAAGGCTCGAAATCAGTGGTCCACTCTCAATTTTAAGCCCTACTTATAACAGTTGTTACTATTACCAAGTTCAGATATATACATTGAAGTTTCTTGCGTTTGTTGTAATATGATTTTACCAGCTTTGTATTTTTCTCTACAGGTAAGCAAATGGTATGACCTGGTGATTTTCACCGCCAGCATGGAGATCTACGGGGCAGCCGTAGCTGACAAGCTAGACAACAATCGCGGCATACTTACCAAAAGATATTACAGGCAGGTGAGGCCCTCCCTTTTCATCAGTGGAGACAAGTGGTCTTTTGTACTGATGTCATTTGGTAATTTGGATCAATCAGATTGATTGTACTTCATCCAAGCAAATGTGTTTCATAGTGCAAATTTTAGTCTCAAGTTTTTCCATCCAATCAACAGAAGATGGGCTGTTTTCTTGCTGTATAGTTTCTTGCATAATTGGAAAAATTAACTTCCATTGTCAGAGAAGGCTGGTAATCTTAATTGATGGTTGATAAACTGACTAGGACCAGGATTGGCAAAGTTTTGGACACTAGGGTAAAATAAACTACAATTAATACCATGGTTTTACTATCCTGTCCAAAACTTTCCAAAACTAGCCAAAACTACATTTTCAGTAAATTTGTATTTTATTAAAAAAGTGTACAAACCAGAACAAGAACTATTAAAGTAATATTTAAAAGTTCTTGAATGTGAACATTTAAGTACATACATATAAATATACTTGAAAACATACATAATCCACTGATTCTAATCTAGTGTGTATAAAAGTTGCAGTTCTTCATGAAAAAATTCAGATAGTACACACGAGTTTGTTATTTATATATTTTATTTAATGATAGTGCGCATATTTTCCTACATATTTATGCATATGCATATGTGATGTTCAAAATATAGTGCAAAAAATGACAAAGAGCAGGTAAAGCATTAATTGGTTTTACATGATTATAAGCTTATTATTTTTTTGAAGGTTTTTGCTTTTCAATATTATGCATTTAATAGCATACCTTTGAGTTATGAATGAAACTGACTTTTAGTTATGGGGCCAATGTCTTCTTATAACACTACCAACTTTTAACTGAGGAATGTTTCACATAATAGAGCAAAAGTTATTTTTTTAGGCAAAAATATTTTAATGAACATTTCAAAGAAAATCATAATTTGATATTCCATCAATTAGAACTAACTAGCTGCCTCTCCTGGCTTTGCGTGGTCTTAACTTGAGAATAAAAGTTTGTCAAGTGACAAGTGTTTATAAAAGTCCCGATCAGATTAATGTTCACATTTTGCCGCCACAGAGTACAAAAATCTGGTATGGGTCCCACACTACTTCCTTTTACGTGTAAATTTCTTTGTAGATGCCTTAGTGTTAAAATAGTGCTAGGAGTGAGCAAGATAGCAATTCGAACATTTACACCCCTAGTTTGAAACGAAACAATGCAGAACAAAGGTTTTACAATGATTCATTTTCTAAATATTTCTTTAACATCATTCAGTGGATTTTTCGCAAAATATCGCCAATAGCGCCAAATTGAACCCAAATTCAAAAAATATTTTTTTCGCCAAGTTGGCGTCAAACACTTGCCGACCAAAAGCTTGGCGATATATCGCCAAGTGGTCGTGCCAATTCATCTGCATTGAAGTTAACACTGAGCATTCGAATGCAACCACAAGGGGAGGTGCACACCTAGACCCCCCTCAGAGCCTAGATACCAAACTAGAAGCTTCTACGGCATATAGTTTTTGAGTTATGCGACGCACATACGTACATACAGACGTCATGAGAAAACTCGTCGTAACTAACTCGGGGGTGGTCGAAAATGATTTTTCGGCTGCCTATATGTTGGCAGGTATTTATGCACGTGCTGACAGGTCGAAAAAACAACACAACATTTATTTAGGGGTGAGCAAAATCAAAATTTTGACCCAAATTTGAGTAAAAAAAATTTTCGCGATCACAATACTTTCTTTACTACGTAAAAAGAAGTAAAAAACGAAGCCATCGCTAAACATTTTTAAAATCCCCCCCCCCCCCCCCATTGCAGGAAAAGCCTAAAAGCAAAAGCAAGAATTTTATTTGTTCATAATCAAGAAAAAATGGCAACTCCTTTTTCTCATCAATGATTTCTTTCACGCTAATTAGTTTCTTTCATGCTCATGCAGACGACTTTAAAAATTCAATTTAAAATTGATTTTTACTAACTTTTTGACGATCTGTATCTTTTTTCTTGGTGAAGTTAGCTGTTAGTAGTTTTCAAAACTTTCGAAAGGAAAGCTCCTTAAAAGGTTTTTTCGTTAGCTTTCGAATGAGACCAAAATTGTGAAGATCCAATATTTATTTGGGGCAGAAAGAGCCGTTTTAAGTCCTTAAATTGAAATTCGAACAATAGGGTACTTTTTTGGTATTCGAAAACTCCCCTACGACCCTTCAAGGATCCCAGGTGTCCAAGTACTTCCCTGCCAAGTTTGATCCTGATCTGACTCAAACTGGATTTGTATAGGAAACATACACACATTCTTTGTTTTATTTATATGGATTATTATTTTGTTAGCAATTATGATTTGCCCTAAAGATAAAAGTTTTGAAAATTGTTTTTAAAATGCAATATTTTTTTTTTTGGTGTACTTAATAGATCTTTTTAAGTATTCTAGCGGCTGTGTACTATTTCTATTTAACTTTTTTATTTAATTTATTTTTTAGTAATCAGATTCATATGTATTTGTTGTATCAAAAATGGTGGCTATATTAATTTGATGCCTAAAACTTTACCAAGCAGCATAATGACACATAGATTTAGATTCTTATTTCTAACATTGTTAGATTGTATTCTTTTTTTTTTTTTTTATTTGTACTGTTTCATTTTCACATTTAGCATTTTATCAATGAATAACTGTAGCACATTGAAATTATGATTTTGGACATGTTAATTCTATCTTTTCTTATGTATTTTTCTTCTGTTTTTATAGCACTGCTGTGTGAGGTATGGCAGCTTCAACAAGGATTTGTCTGCCATCACCCAAGACTTGTCCTCCATTTTCATCCTAGACAACAGTCCTGGGGCCTACAGGGCATACCCAGGTGACTATTTCACTTGATTTTCTCTTCTGTCTTTTGTTATGTTTGTGAATCTGAATCATAGAGAATTAATTAAGAGTACTAGCAGAACCCGGCAGACGTTGTTCTGCCTAGATGTATATTTCATCTTCACATGGTGTTTTGGATGCAAAAATCTATAAAGCGTTGTTGAAAATAGGCATGAAAGATGTTAAAAATTCTAAATCAAGCAAAGTTGAAATTACGCACTGAACAATCTACAAATAGGCCACCAATTGTTTTTATAAAAATTAAAAAATACTGAACAATGAAAAACTTGACACATAATTTGATTTTAGATAGGAATTTGGTGCTCAATACCCGCCATTCCGTACGTCGTTAATAATTTTTAACATTGCGGTTAATGACAAATATTACGGACATGAAAAAGCAAACACCTTAAAAAATATGGTAGCATTGGAGTACTGTCATGCAATAATATGTTTGTCTGAGAAGGAAACATATTTAATCAGGTATTTATCATACACAAATAATTTTTTCCACTCTCGAAAACAAAAATAGTTGCGTAGCAACGCGCCTTGGAAAATTTCAATCATTGAAGGTTCTTGGCGCTATTTAAAAAGTCGCCAATTTGGCAGCTAATTTGGGATACCTTGGATAATTCTGAACCCCTATTCCTTCCATAAATCAGGGACATCATTTCAAGTTTTTCCAGGGGGGGGAGGGGCAAAGGGTCCAAACACAATGCAATTTCACCGGAAAACATCAAAAACCACGCCCACTTATATGTAAATACATTGATTTCTCAAAGCCAGGGGGGGGGGCAATTGACCCCCCCCTGCCCCCCTAAATGATGGGCCTGCCATAAATAAAGAAACTTACGTATTACAGGGGTGGTAGTTTTCAGGGGCTACCCCTGATTTCAGGGTTTTCCAAATAAGTATTCAGGGTTTCACAGAATGCTTTTTCATGGTTTGACTTTGCCCTTTCCTCCTTAGTGAGAAAACAAGCTGAACATTACACATGTTCATTTTTGAATAAGGTAGATTTTTTTTTTCACTATTATCTAGATTACAGGCTTTTACATGACAGAAATTTCAATTTTAAATAGTTTCCTTTTATATTTTTGAGGCTTGAAGTCCTGATTTTCTTAAACAAGTTAAACGAGTGAAATATTTATCTTCCTATTTGCTATTTGATGTTGATTCCATTAACATTTGCAAATAATGTGAATGCCCCACCCCCAAAGAAAGACCTTTTCAAAAACATCCCTCCAAAAATTTCTATTATGCAATCTGCGCTATCCTTCTCTACATTAAGGGCATCCCTGCAAATGAAACAGCATTAGAAAATTTCAGGCTTCATTACATTTCACCTTTCACTTTCAGGGTTTTAAATGTTGAGTCACTATCACCCCTGGTATTATCACTTTTGGGAAAGAGAAATTGTCGCCAAATGTTGAGGTATTCTCTATGAAGCTGATTACTTTTTGGCAATCTGAAATCAATTTGAATATTATATTTGGCGCTGATTGTACACCATTCCGTAAGGCGTTAAAATAATTTCCAACATTGCGGTATATCATAGCAAATAGTATGGACATGAAAACGAACTATTGATTGGATGTTTGGCGAGAAAATATAGCAACATACTTTGATTGAAAACAGCAATAGGAAAAAGAACAAAATAGTGTTCGTCTGGAAAATAATGCATGACATCTAAGCCTCTACAAATCTAAAGGAGTTCCGAAACATGACACTGAATCTCATTTGTTTTTAAAAAAAGACTAACCTGTTAATCAAATACCTTTTTTTATCCTTTATACTTGAGATAGTTATTGGGAAAGCTTCCATTATTGAGGGCTCTTGGCGCGATTTAAAAGATCGCCAAATTTACGGTAGCAAGCAATTCCAACTATCTGCCAGAGAGTTGAGTTGATACACTAAATACTCGATTGGATTGATGAAAGCCTTCGAAAATGGAGTTTTAAATTGAAATTACAAAGACAGAATCAGGTCTAAAATTGAAATAAAAAAATAACTTCCCATCGGATTTTGTTGAAACTGGTCTCTAAACCTTCCCAGTACCAAAAAGAATAAACGGTGAAAATTTCTGCCAAATCTCCCTGGTAGTTTCTGAGATCTTAGAGAACACACACACACACCAACATTCATTTTTATATATATAGATTAGAGTGGCAGTCATGGGACTTTTCACTGCTTTTTGTTAGCCTACTTTCCCGTTAAAAATAAAAGAACGACCAAAAAAGTATTAAGAGTGGCTTAATGCATCTAAAAAATATCGCCAAGTTAAAAAAATATCGCCAAAAAGAAATAAAAAGGTAAAATAAATATCGAAAAATTAAAAATTTGAAAGTAGGGTATTGAGATGGGGAATTGGTGTGTCGGTTGGTCTGTCTGTCCTCCCCCCCCCCCCGCTACTAATAACTGTTGAATGAACATTCCAATTTGGACAAACTTTTTTTTGTTGGAAAGATCTTATCAAGGATACTTCATTCCCGTATTTACATTTCCGATTTGAGCAATTTTTCATTCAGTATTGAACCGCTCAAGCAAGCTGTCACCCCTAATATTTTTTGAGTGAACAGTCCGATTTAAATAAACTTTTTTTTTTGTTCGAAGAATCTCAGCAAGGATACTTCATTACCATATTTAAATTTTCAATTTGAACATTTTTTCGTTCAACATTGAACCGTTCAAGCAACCTTTCCCCACCTAATAACTTTTGAGTGAACCGTCCGAATGGAATAAACTTTTTTCTGTTTGAAAGATTTCGGAGAGGCTCATTCCCATATTTCTCTTTTTAATTTGAACCATTTTTCGTTCAATATTGAACCGTTCAGAAAAAAAAATTAACATTAGCGCCTACGGGGAATTTAAGTTGAATATTGATCCTGAACTTAAAGTCGGATTTCCCTCAAACTAACTTTGTAATAAAATGGTTTTGATAAGTAATGTTTGTAAAGTACTTTTCTGAATAATCTTCTGTGAGGACTCTGACTCCGACTCCGCAAACATGGCGGAAATGCAGGCTCAGAAAAAAATGACTGACTGTGCAGACGATTTTTTGTTTTGTTATTCATTTGTTTTATTTTATTTATTATTATTATTATTTTATTTTTTTTGGTAGACGATTTTTTTTGTAACAAAAACTTTTCATTCACGAGGGCATTTTATTCTTTATTTATATTTAACAAATGGCAACGGATTAAAAATTAAATTCGAGACATTTTATTAACGGACGAGTTTTTTTTCTTTTCTTTTCTTTCTTTGATACAATGTGGTTTGATGTACTTTGTACTTTTATTTTATTTATTTATTTTCTGCGGAAGAACTGTAACAGTTACATTCTTTAAAAGGTGTGACAAAACTTTATTTATTCATTTATATACTTTTTATGTGTCTATTTCATCTGTTGAGGGGGGGGGCTATATTTTGCTTTTAGAAATCAGCTTTAAGTGCTAAAAAGGTATGTTTGACATAAATTTCAGTCTCAGATAATCAAGAGAATAATGATCAGATGCTAGAATGCTGATGTCGATGTCCGGGAAAGTAGGCTCGTTTAGTTCTTGACAGAACTTCTTGTTGAACAATAACTGTTTGCAGAGATGAACTGCCCCTAGTGAATGTATCAAAAGTTCCTCGGAATAATTTTGACGCAAAATTTAATAAAAGAATCATGAAAATTTATTCAAAAAATAAATAAATAAATATTTGGTCATTCCATACAAAAAACTTGTTAAAAGCAGTTAGATAAAAAAGGAAGTACAACAGCAAGTTATATAAAATCATCACTGGGCAGTAAATTAACATCCTAACAGGGCTTAAATACATACTATTACACTTGATTGGGAAATTTTACTAGTAAGGATTATATTTCCTTTTTTGCGTTTAGCATGTCCTCTTGAAAACAATTAAATGTATTCAAATTTAAAATGCTTTCTGACCAGTGAAGTATATTTCAGTATGAGGTCGGCAATCAGGGTCGGAGTTTTTAAAAAATTGTTATTTAATCTTAGTACTTGAAATATGTCATATCCATGAGATTGGAAAATACAATGTAATAATATGAATGTTGCACAAGGCTGTACCAAAATAGTTTCACATTATATCCTACAATACCGATTATCTGCGGAATTGGGTGGCACAGGTATTGCGGATAATCCGAAAAAAGCATAAAATGAGGTTTAAAGAAGATAAAAAAGTCTTATGCTTTAAAATAATTGCAGTACACTTAAAACGTGATATGTACAAACAGTAACAATAGGTACAGCATCAAAAAATTACTTGTATTTGAGACTCTCAAGTAGGGATGCACCGATAAGCAAATTGGCCGATTACTGATTACTGATTAATCGGTTGTTGATAATCGGCCGATTAATCGGCAGAGCCGATTAATAATCAGGCATTACTTTAACAGTACCAATTTCATCATCACTGGTTTCCCCCCCCCCCTGTCTTTTACCATTCCAATTTCAGAAATAGTTACTTATTTATTTCTGAAAGAAGATTTGCTTTCTCCATTTTTCCAATTTTCCCAAACTAATATAACTGTTTTATCAAATTTTATCAAATGTCTTTGAACCAATTTTCATATTTTTTTGAATGAAATTACCGAAACAGTAGACAACTAGTCATAAAAGTTATTTTTAAAAAATGGGGGAAGCTGTGGTGAGCACTTTAGGGGTGTTTTTAATTTAAATTTATTTTTCAATTGAAGGGCTTGGGAGATGAAGGGGTTATGTGACAAAACAGAAAATGCGAGTAGTTAAAGCTTAAAGTATTATTGATGCAATTGTTGCAGCTTCTTTGTTTTCTGGTTTTGTCTTTAGTGTACGCATGAAATTGGTCTGATAAAATCTACTTTTTGATGTACCTTTTGATTCTACTTTTTAATTTCCTTACCTGTATCTTTTGCTTACCATTGTCCAGAGTGTTGATTTTTTAAAATGTAACATAGCCCTTTCATCCTCCAAGCCCTTCAATTATAAGTCATCATTTAAATCAAGAATTTTATTCTTTTCAAAATTAGAGGTTCATTAGAAGCCTTGATAAAGAGAAAAGAACCGATACGTGAAAAATGTTGCAACATTGTCTATATGTTTATATTTATTCAAATATTAAAGCATTTTCTTCAATAGAGGATTTTTTTGTTTTTGTTTTGTATTTCATTCTTTGAGTTATTTGTTTTGTTTTTACTCACTACACTGCTACATGTCACACCTGTATTCGCAGAAAATTATATTTTTCTTGTTAATAAATTTATCCATCGTAGTTTCTTGTTCAAACATACTTGAAGTAATTTTATTTAAAACATCTTTTCCACCCGTTCATCAGCAAAATTAGACTGATTATAAAGGAAATGAAATATTCATATTTTTGCATTCCTACTTAAAAGTTTAGAAATTTACCGAGAGTTATCTTTTAATATTCCAATCAGTTTTGCGCAATGTAAGAACTATTTGTGTTGTTTTTACTCTGTACACTATCATACTGCATGTTACAGTAAGAATTGCAGAAAACTGCATTTATTTACTCTTAATAAAAATATTTATCATAGCTTCTTGGTGAATGTATAGTTTAAAAAATATTTAAAAATTATTTTTTTTGCCGATCAATCGGCAAGATTTTGCCGATTATTAATAATCGGTAAAGCAGCCGATTATGGCCGATTAATCGGTGCATCCCTACTCTCAAGCATATTAAATCTATAAAATCGTACTTATGATAACGCCCAGGTAAAATAATTTTTTTGGATGAGGTAGACCACACTTTTGGGTAAGAAATGTTAAGAAAAAACAAACATTAAATTCGTGCTTTTTGAAAAAATCAGTTGTGTTTTTTTTTCTCGAGACCCTCGCGGATATTCAAGTGTTTACTGTATGTATTTCTTTTTTAGTTTTTCCTGCTCAGCAGATTTTTATATCTAATTCACTTAAATTATTGTTACTTGGGATACAGAAAACTATCAAAAATTTCAGAATTTAGTCCCAATGCTTTTCTGACGAAGTTCAATGCTTGTTTCTATCATGTTAAGAATTTTTTGACATTAAACATATGCAACCTAGATGTCATTTTTTGGGATAGAAGACCAAAATGTACATTTTAATGATAACAAGAGAGATGTCAGGTGAGTGTTCTTGAGATTAACCAAATATGAAATTTTAAATGGACTATGTTATGAAATTAATTGTACTTGAAAAATTTTGCTTTGCTGTTCAGTTCATTATTATAGTAATTTTATTCTAAGAGACATGAATTTTGGTATTTTTTTTCTGTAAAGTGAAAGAAGAGGCTAATTAATTTCCTCTTTTTACATTCTGCTTGATAAAATAATGCATTCAAAATAGTTCCTTATGTGTTGAAAGCTGTGCTTTTTTCAGTATACAAAAAAAGAAAGCTAATGTGTAGAATTTGCACAAATTGTTTCGATGTATAAGTATGTTTTTAATTTCAGACAATGCCATCCCCATCAAATCTTGGTTCTGTGATGCTAGCGACACTGCCCTCTTGAATTTACTGCCCATGCTGGATGCCCTACGCTTCACCTCAGACGCACGCTCGGTGCTTTCCAGGAACCTGCACCTGCATGGCCTCTAATAGCAAACGGGCAAGTTTACTTTCCTTATTACCATGATAATTTCTGGTACTTTCTCTTAGCTGTAGTGTTAGAAATAAGAATTTAAATCTAGACATCAGGATGGTACCTAGTATGAATTTCGAGGCTTCAAAAAGAACAATATGGGTGCCATTTTCAATAAATCAAATTTATATGTAGCCAAATATTAAAATAAATTATCAAAAAGGAATATTACGCATTGCTAATAGCATATTCAAAAGACCAGGAAAATATCTGTGCAAAAGAAAAGGATTTTTTATAAAGACAAAATTGATTGCAATTTGAAGATACTTTTATATCCCTCCTGTCAATTGTGGATTTTAACTCTGAGTCAGGAAAGGAAAGCTTCCATTTCATCCAAAGTTGCAGGGACGGATACAAGGGAGGGGCAATGAGAGCGATCGCCCCTCCCCTGAAGGACTTACCACCGGTAAATTTTTAATATTGAAGTTCAAGAAAGGCATTTTTAGACTGATGTTAGCAACCAGCAGGTTTATGGCTCTCCTCATGATATGTTTGCAAATTGAAGTCCAAAACACGTGAGACGTGAAATTTGTAAACCAAGATGAATGGTAAAGGATGCGTAATAAAATCAGTCGCCTTCCTTTGAAACATTTCTAGATCCGCCCGTACAAATTTGTAGGGTCATGTTTGGCACTTAGAATTGAAAATCCAGGCTTCAAATAAAAATTTTTGGTCTCAAAATACGACTAATGACCTTTTATTTCTAGCAGTGCATAGCTTCCAACTCTTCCGATTCTAGAGGTTCCTGAATTTCCTAACCTTCTTCCAAACCCCTAACAAAGTAAATCTCTCCGAATTTGATCAAAACAAAAAAGAAAAAGAGTTTCAGGCATAATTAGTATTCTAGATTTTTTTTTTACAGCAAAATAGCCAAGAAAACAAAAACAAAACCTTTTCTAAGTATGGAAAGGTTGTTTTTGATACCCAAAAAAAGGCAGTAAATTCTTCCTGATTTTTCTTTGAATTTCCTAAATCATTACCAGCTGCAAATAATACTTATCACTTATTAGAGATAACCAGCTTATGAATGTAGGGGTATGACTAGTAGTGAATACCACGGGTGCAGAATATGTCCGATCCAGCGATCCTAGATCGGGGGAAATTTTGGTCGTTTGGGGAAATTTTGCTGGTTCAATACAAAGTATTCTGCAAGATTTAAAATGTTTTCCGAAAAATAAAACAGAATCGGAAAGCATACATCCTAAATTATAATTATTTTTTTCTTTTTACAACGATTATCAATTCATTTTCCGCTCTCCCTTTAGAAGTCAGTCGCTACTTGTGAACACGAATCGTTACTGGGGTGCTTATGTAGTCATATTTAATGAATCAAACAGTAGTAATGTTTCTACGTGTATACTCAATGTAATAAAATATTGCATACTGAGCGATTCCATACCAAATCACCGAATGGGGGTCGCACGACCGACTCGGATTTTTTTTTTTAATTTGGTACACAGATTGATGGTATAGAGGTATGAAAAAGCCCAAAAGGAAAGTTACCTGCTCCACTTATTTTCTGAGATAACATGCCTCAAAGTTTGTCCGCCACGTCAAAATACTAAAAAAGTGATGGTTATTTAATCATTTTTTATAAAAAATCGTACTCATGCAAAATAAAAGTGTTAGATATCTATGGAAACTAGTTACTCCAGGCATTCTGAAAAAAAAATACTAGAACGTTCATAATGAAAATTGCCAAGGTACAGGGCTCTTTGAAGTTGTCACCACAAAAACTTGATTTTGCAGATTTTGCTAAAATTGAGGCATTTATTGCAAAAAAAAGCAAACAAAACCAAAGGTTTTCTCACTTTCTGGTAGTGTACAGGCAGGACCGCGCCAAGCCTGATCGGCACCCTCGTGCAAATGTCTTCTGAACGCCTTATGCAGTAACGTTCGATAGGAAACACCAGCATGGTTTAAAGACAAATGTAATTTTGAAAAAATAAGTTTCGCAGAACCCCCCCCCCCCCTAAAAAATACTTCCTAATGTCGAAAAACTCCTTCTCACATAACATTATATTTTCATTCTTTTCAAAATGATTATTCTCAATTTTCGTTCTATTTTTTGAGCAGTTTTTTTTTTTTTCTTAAATAGGCGTTAGAATAAAAAGAATATTAAATTTTAGAAGCTCAGACTAAAATAGTAGGTTTTTCAATAGTTGAATTTAAAAAAAGTACATGACCAGAATTTCTTTTGTGTCAAATTCAAATCGTTCATATAACGCAATCAACGATTGCCTGATGATCTTTCGACGTGTATTTATTAATTATTATTTTTATTTTTTTATGAAAATATGCAATGGGTGTGTGAAACTAAATCTGTGTATTCTTTTAGTGCAGAAAAAGTTCCAAATTAAAAAATATCTATATTTATCTAGCTATTTTTTATTTCTTTTGGGAGTTAACTAGCACATAGACAGGCTCGTTGTTTTAAAGTTGTCCCGGGAGCGGGGTCAAAGGGTGCAAATTTTATAGTAAACAATAAAAACCACGCCGACTGTTAATATGCTGATTTCTCAAAGCCCCCCCCCCCCTTTTCCAACGACGCGCCTAGTTTTCGAGAATTGCAGTCAACTCTCAATCATTTCAAGCTAATATTCTATCTCAAATAACACTCCTTTATTACCGTGCCCCAAATAGACTTCATCATTTTACCGTAAATAATCACAAAATTTAAAAGTGTGAAGCTGGCTAAAAGTCGATACTAATTATTATTATTGTAAGTTTAAAAAAATCTGCAGGTGCGAGAGGACACACACCCGACTTTCTTGCTGCAAATAACTCAGCAAATTTGGGGTAAAAACAAAACGACGTTTTCGACATGAGCTATACGAGCTCTATCACCATTGAAAAGGATGCGACTATTCTATTGTGGCCAATATGGATAGAATAAAAATTCATAAACAGAAACATTTGTAAGCTGAAATGTGCAAATCTTGACATTGAAAATAAAATATTAATAACATTTAACAATTTAAGTGATTAAAAATATCGTTAAACATTTAACTAGATAAATATAGGAGTAACTCTGAATTTTAACTACTGCTTAGTGCTTATAAAACCAAACTACTACTCGTCAAATTCTACTCATAAAAAGTTTTCAGATTCACTTAAATTCCTATCGAGCGTAACTTCCGGTTTTATGTGTAGCCAAAAATCGGAGCATGACAAATATTT
>JAXGGA010007444.1:0-62640 GCA_038373865.1 Uloborus plumipes
AAATTCTAATCTATTTCATCAAGGCAAATTTATAATTTTACATCATTTTTATCAGTTAAATCTAACACAAAACATGACAATAAGATAATTTTTGATGTAAATTGTTACAACTAATAAATAAGTGTACTCTTTAGTAAATATAATTTTTTAACTATTTTATAACTATTCAACTAGATAATGCTAAAACAGAAAAAGTATGCATTTAAGAAGTAAAGTGAGAAGCTGAAGATTTTCTGAAGAACTTGTTCCCAAAAGGCATCGAGACAAACTTTTCAACAATTTTATCATCCACAAATAACTGGGAAAAATTATCCTTTCCGTAAATTCAATATTCCTTCTCACTCCAAATCTTGCTGAATGAGGGTTCAAGCTGAATATAAAAATTCTTTAGCAAAAGAGCTAAAATTAGGGAAAAGGGTTCAGCAGAAGGTCGAAGGTTAATGAATAGGTTTACAGATCAAAATTCAGCCATCAAATTTTAAAAAATTAAATACACAGTAGTTTCTTCTTTTTTTTTTTTTTAAATTTGAAATATAAAATTTGGAATTGTAAAGAGAACACAATGTCCAATAAGACAAAATATTGCTGAACTTGATAGCAGTTTATACATGTTAGATAGCTTTATAATACAATTAAGTTTAACATAGCCATGTTTGTTTCCTCTTTCTGATTATGCATGCCGTTTCATTTTCTAGAGAAACTGCTCGAGTTGAGTAACTTTTGAACTATTATTTAATTATTCATTTTATAATTTGCATATTTATTTTGAATTGATGCTTTGGCAGGTGGCGCTGCAACAAAGTACCTGTTTGTTGCCTTAAAAGCACGCGCCACTTGCCAAACTGCGAGATCCATTTGCTTGTCATGCAAGATGCATGAAACCAGATTTTCAAATGTTGTTTTTCAGTAAAATATAATACTATGAGTTCACAACTATCTCATCCATAACTGAACAAGTGTATCTATCAAATACAGCTAAATAACATAATTATTTTGAACCTGGATAAAGTATGCATAGGTGCAAGTTAGGCCATGCTTCCAAGACGGAAAATATTTGAGATCCCCCCCCCCCCATGCATACCCAAGAAAAACGACCAACATGTTTTTATATTGTTCATTAAATTGTCTAAACTGGGGGGGGAGGGGGTTGCGAAATTTTATCTTTCAGCAGCAAGATCATTGTTTTAAGTAGAATAATCGAAGGGGGGGGGGGGGATTTGCCGAAACTTTAGTTCAAAAAACCTATTTTGAGACGGTATTTAGCGATATTAAGATAAGGTGGAGCAATTTTTGACGACTTTAGAGGAAGAGCGCTCTTCCCAAGCAATTTTTGCAAATTGAAGTTCCGAAATTGGTATTCCAGATGATCTTCGATAATGTTAAGAAATGGGGGTTAAAGACTAGTCTCCCCGAAAGTTTCTCAAAACTGAATTTATTATAAATGAAATTGCAGGCTATGTTTGATGTCAGGGAAATGGACAGCGTTCAGGGCCTCTTTTAAAAGTTCCAAAAACAATTTTAAACTCCCTTTGGTGATGTTATCGGAGAGTAGGTTTAGGCAGCTAATCCAGAATTTTTTCAAAAGAGAATACTTAAAAAGTGATTGAAGGTGATGTCTGGTAATGCTAGAGAAAAAGATGAAACTCAGGAACTTTTTGGCGTCCCCCCCCCTTTTTTGGGGGGTGTGTAGGGGGGTTCCTTAGAATCTTTCAAATGAAATCCTAAAAACCAAATTGTAGGTCATAATTGATGAAGTTAAGGGAAGGGAATGGATGGAGTCGAAAAGAATCCACCAACAAAGGAATTATGCCCCTGCAGATCGTTTATTCAGAAAGAGGAAAAAAGAGCTAGCTGTAATACAAATAGTTTTGGATTGGAATAATGATTAAAATGTACTTTTAAGAAATCTGATTTTATATTCCCTTCAGTTTTATTTTCTTTGGAAGTAAATATTAAAGGAATGAGATCGATTTTTTTTCCGTCCCGTGGTCCGTCTTGGCGATTTTCTCAAAACGAAAATCCGTCCTGAGACAGAAGGTCTTGCACCCATGAATGTATGTTAAATATTCAAAGTTTTTTAGTGTTGGGGTAGTTTTTCTTCTGATTTTTCGTGGTCAAATTAGTTAGATTAAAATTTTGTCTTTAGGATATACATTCCCTAACATTTTTCTTAGGAGCAAAAAAGCAAAAATCCTTTGCATCATTTTGGTGATTCGGATAGTATTTTTGCAGTTTGAGAAAAATGCGACTGTAATGAAAGCCTTGTCCTGAATCCACAAAGACTGTTTCCTTACAGGAGACAACAGAGTACAAAAGGTTAAATCTCACATAACAAAATCCCCTTTTTTTAAGGAGGGAAAAAAATGACATAACACCATTTGGAAACAACTGCACACTAAAGACTGCGGCACAAGGGACAACTTTTCGTGCAACATGTAACTTTCCAAGATGTAAATGCACATTGGAGAGTTCTGCTAAATTGTTGGGTGAAAATTACCTCAACTTTTCACTCAACACCTATCAAATCATGCATTGCTAGTGAAGTCGTCTACGTCACAGGCTGCCAAAACCGATTGTCGGCGGCAATCGTAAAAAAAAGAGGCAGGGTTAAAAGGTTTAGAGAACGTGTAGTGTTGCGTGAAAAGTTGTCCTTTGTACGACGGCCTTAACCTCTTGGATCCGGGCTATTCGTATAGAAGTTTTCCTTTCGAGACAGGCGGTACAACTGTTGAACCGTAGATCTCTTTTCTTCTGAAGGTGGGAAAGTGCAAAGGCAAGCACTTAGGTTTTATGACTTCACGGTTCAAATACAAAGTCGTAATCCCCAGTAAGGGGGTATGAAATCTTGGAAAAATCCCCTGCTCCAAAGGGTAGAAGTGAAGGTTTTAACCCCGTCCTCAAAGGAAAAAAGACTTGCGGTACAGCATGTGTTCCACCTGGTTCTTAAAGGTTGAAGGTAAAATCCAACTCACGGGTAGCCCAATGTGGAACATGGCAGGCATTCTCCTGAGAATGGCCCTGTCCACATCCTGAGGCCTGTTGGTGGCCCCCATCACGATCACCTGGCACTCTGGGTCGGTGATGAGACCGTCCCACAGGCTCATGAACTGGGCTTTCATCATAGCGGTCGCCTCATGGTCAAATGAATCTCTCGACCTCAGGAAAGAGTCTGGGAAAGATAACATTTTGTGTTGTTGGCAAGCAAACATTGCATGTTTGATAGTTTTTAGTGTTTTAAAGCTTGATAAATCAAATTTATAAATAAATGAATAAATGCAGTTGCAAATGAAACGTGTTCTATTTTTTCATTTAACTCACTCAATAAAACATGACGGTTTTTCCTTTCCCTTTTAACCATTTCATTAGCAAGGTATTTATAAATTTATTTTCAACTTCAGCAAAACTTATTGAGAAAACATTATACAAAAGGAAATAAAAAGACACGTAATAAAGTATAAGTAAAAATAGACAACGTTTAAAAAGTACAAATAAATACCAATGAAAGAGTTTAAAAACTCAGCAAACAGCTGTTTCGGGGCTATAAACTGCAAGCCCCATCATCAGTGCACAAAAATAAAAAGACAGGTTCACATGCCAAAGACTGATGGGTGAACAGGTGAAGCTAAGCTGAACCAGAATAAATAAGCCACATAGAAATTATTTATTCTGGTTCAGCTTAGTTTCACCTGTTTACTTGTCAGTCTTTGGCATGTGAACCTGTCTTTTTATTTTTATGCACTGATGATGGGGCTTGCAGTTTATAGCCCCAAACAGCTGTTTGCTGAGTTTTTAAACTCTTTCATTCGTATTTATTTGTACTTTTTAAATGTTGTCTATTTTTACTCATTTTATAGTACTAAGTTTTCGACTGCTATTTTACAACAAAAAGTATTCCTTAATTCCCGCTTGTGTTTCATTTCTGACCTATCATCCTGATCCATTATTTGCGAAAAATAGATATTGTTTCTCTGTGCTTAAATGAAGTTTTAAGTATAAGCGTTACCGCGTGTAGGACAATTTTAACAATAACGAACAAAGTGAGACTGATAGACATTATTAGTGTTCAAACGTGAAAAGGATTTACAGAACTTGTTATATAATTACATTACTGCAATCTTCAGCATAGCTCACTTGAGCAAATTTTAACCAATAGTATTTTGTTTCGCTGCTTTCAATTTTGGTCGTTACACACAAATCACTTGCTCACGCAATAAAAAAAAAATTATAAGAAGTTTAAAGCAATGGCACTACATCATTACTCACCAATTTCATCAATGAAAATAATACATGGTTGTATCTTTATAGCCTAAAAAACCAAAGAGACAATTACAATTTAAATTTACACAAACAAAATATTTCAAAAAGAGTAAATGTTTCATCATACCAAAGTGAAAACGGCAGCAGCCAACTTTTGACTTTCACCATACCACTTATCAGTCAGTGCAGAAACTTCCAAATTAATGAAGCGTGCACCTAAAAAAAATACACACATAATCAACCTCAGTTCTGTCATAATTTTAATCATCATTTTGTGAGGTCATTTTTATTTTTATTTCAATAATGTTATTTGCCTTACCAGCTTCTCTTGCAGTAGCTTTAGCAATCATTGTCTTCCCGCAACCTGGAGGTCCATGCAAAAGAACGCCTGAAAATTTGAAACATTAGACTCAAATTTAAAAGCTAAAAATAGAAACTGTGTTCAATTGGGAAGAGAACATGATACTCATTAAATTTCATTTTCTACCATAGAAAAAAACTTTTACTGTTTGTTGACTAACTAAACAAAGAAAATGACTTTTCCTAAGAATGCTTTTTTTTTTACTATGTCAGTAGTCTCAAATTTAAAGTGAAGAACTTTTGTACCGTATTTTCGGGTAGATAAGCCGCACCACCGTATACGCCGCACTTTGCAAAATTTGGGAGAAAAAAAATGCGTTTCATCAGATACGCCGCATCGGCGTATAAGCCGCATAAAACTTCCTCAAAAATTCGATCTGCCAGAACCTACACTTACGCTGCTGCATACTGGTATTGACATCGTTCAAAAACAATGACAAAGAATTAGTAACATTGATTTGAAAAGTGTTTCAATATTATAAATAAATAAAACGTTGCAACATTTTGGCGATAACTGCAACTTATAGTAACCCTCTTCTGCTCCAGATGGTTTCTACTACAACCCTACTTTTCATCCTCACTGCAGGTGGCGGCTTTTTTAAAAATTATTTTTAATATTATTTTTAATTATTTGTTTTTCGTTTGGATTCCTTTTCCTTTATTAGACACCTTGGTAATGGTTGATGTTTTTTTTTTCTTAATTTATTCCACTTCCTTATCTGATCTAGGAGAATAAAATAACATCTGAATAAGCAGAAATGCCATGGCGCTTTTCAAAATAGATCTTTTCAATGTCAGACTCTAATTTGTTTTGTTTTTAAGCAATAACTAAAAATAACATGAACTTTGAAAAAAAAAAAAAAAACACTTTTACATCCTATAAGCTGCAGGAGTTAAAATTTAGCTTTTAAACATGTATAAGTTGCAGCTTATCTACGCGAAAGTACCGCTTATCTACGCGAAAATACGGTACTAAATATTTTTGGGGAGGCAAATTGATAAGCACAATTTACCCAATTCTTTCTCATTTTTGGATAAAAAGCGCTCTTCAATATACATCTGTTAATTTATTGAGGGGGTTTCACTGTATAAATTTTCACCTTACTTGTATATTTTAAAATGATACTCTGAGAACAATTAACATTTTTATAAAAGTATAAATAATGGTGAAAACAATTAGAAAATTCGATTTCATAAAAGAACTCCCTTTTATTTTCAGTTTTACCAACTGGTGATGATTATCTGCCTAATTTAAATGGAACTCATGATCGCTAGTTCAGGAAAGGCTAGGCAATTACTATAAGAACTTTTTCTTTGGAACTATCTATGATTATTTTGGATTGGCTCCTAACCAGATGATAGTTTTCTTTATAAGCTTTGTTTCTTTCAACTCAAATATACAATCTGCTAAGCTTTTTAATGTAAAAAATGTAATAATGTTCCAAAAAATAAATAAATAAAATATTTTGACATAGATCTATAAGTACTATTTATTGGAAGAAATATGCCAGAACGTATTTAACTGATGCTAATAAAATGTGACTTGCCTCTAAGGAAAAATACTATTCCAAGTAGTATGGAAAGTGATTTCATATTAAAACAGCTAGTTTTTGACAAACCTACAACAAAGATTCACCTTTGGGAGGTTGTATGAGCATCGACCCTGAAAAGAGTTCTCGCTTCTGTATGGGCAGGATAACTGTTTCCCGGATCTCTTGAATAATGTCTTCCAATCCAGCAATATCCACCCAAGAAATGTTGATGGTCGCGGGATCAACCAGCTGAGCAGCGATCGAGAGTTCATATTCGCTTAACTAGGGAAACAATGTTCAATAAGAAGTTTATGTCAATATGAAAAGATGAACAAGCTTAAAACTAAAAACAATTATCAAAAGAGAGGGGGCACGAAACTTGAATTTAGTTTTCAAACATATCTTCAAAGCTCAGTGAAAATAAACAACAAAAACAGTAGAGCAATGGGAAACTGAAGAATAAGATGATCAATGGTCAATTCAGAAGCATATTGGATGAACTTAGCAGCTTTCATAAAATAGCCAATTTCATATCTTAAAATGCGACTTTTCCCAAAATTTAATTTTAAAAAGCTTTATCAATGCTGTTAAGTTCCACTCAATTTATTGGAAAGCAAAACATTGGGAAAATAACCTCCATCTTCCAAGTTATTCCCAGTGAAGTCCTAATTTAAGCCAAGGAGAAATTGGACACATTTTAACCCTCTGCACACCTAGTTATTTGAGCAATTCCTTCAGAGAATATGCTGTAGAATCTTCTTTTAATAAAGTTAAAGGTGATGGAGAAACCATTATGTAGCAAAATCTCATTACATAAAAATTGCTTTGACCCTATGCTAATATAATTTGGGAATCTCAGGAGTTTTCATCAGAACAGAAATTTTTGTCACCAAGGTTTTCAACTGGAAGTCACATCACACGCTGGAAAATATGAGCATTTTTAGCAAAAAGTCGAGAACACAAATAAGTTGAATCATTATCATCTAGGGATGCACCGAGTAGCACTTTGGCCGAGTAGCCGAGTACCGAGTACAGGGGTCTGTCCAGGATTTTTCACAGGGTCCGTTTTTTGTGAAAAACTAAATAATTTTGTGAAAAATCAAATAATTTTGTGAAAATCAAACAATTTTGAAAAAAAAAAAAAAAAAAAAAAAAATGCATTTTTTTTTTTTTTGATTAAAAAAATATAAATGAATTTCATTAATTTTCCTCTAAAAATAGCGTATTAAACATCAAAAATGCGAAAAGTCCGATTCCTGTAGCGGATGCAAAGAGATTGCAGTTTTCAAAGTGATCATTCAAGTGACATCAAAAGCATAAAAACGGAACATAAAATAATTTTTTTCGGTGAATTTTTTTTACAATTGCATTTAAAGGTCAATGGTAAACATAGTATTGATGTCTGTTAACATAATTAATGCAAAAATAAAATTTAACGATCGTTTAACATTTGAACTCATAAAAGAACAGTTAATTTCGCTTTAAAAGTTTTAAAATAATGATCTGAGCAAAAAATAAAGCAAAATTTCAATCCTAATTCATTCCTAATAAAGAGTAATTAGCTTGAAAAGTAAGTAAAATTCGATTTTCATATCGGATGCTGAGATCGCTTTTTTCAAAATGAAAGCATCAGAAATATAAAAACGGTTTTTAATAATTTTTTAAAGTCAAAAATTTTAAGAGCTATATTTCATCAGGTTTATATGATGAATGTCAGTAATAATCACCGACATATTCGCCAAAAATTCGGAGAAAAAATACGGTAGGGAAACATAGCAAAACAAACAATACCAGACTTGCAATATTAACAGACGCCAAAATACATTAATTCCTGAATATAACTAAAACACCACCCTTGTAAGGATTTAAAAAAAATAAATGAAATTAAAAAAAAGATAATTTTCCGCCCGCCAAAATAAGGTCAAAACATCGCACCGACCAAAGACATCAGATGGAAATAATTTTAATTTTAAATAGCTGATCGCTTTACCCAGAAGTAATCCCATTTTTTCTCCAGCCCCAGCTATCTGTTTGCAGTTCTAAGTTCATTCTGCTAATAATTGCTATTATTATTATTTCTTTTATGTTTAAGTCCATAGCAAAATCCTTACTCTGCACTTCCAGAGAAATCTATAACATCAGCAACATCGCAGCAAGCCACTTTGATTTGCATATGATATAAACAAGCAGAACCATTAAAGCAAAACAACTACCTTTTTTAAGTTGTTATTTTCTTTAAAAGAAGCCAACTAAAAGTGCAACATTTTGCACTAAAGATTTTTGCTTGCCCGATCGCAGGGTAGGCAGGAAGTGCCGACTTTTTTTTTTTTTTTTTTTTTTTTTCCCGCAAAGTTAGCGGATAAGCGATTCCCTTCTTAAGCTTCAGAAAAGGCTCAAAAGTTATGGGCTTTTACACAGAAATATGCTATGCATTATTTTGATTTCAGATTTGCTTTTTGAATGAATAATGTGTGAAATGTACGTTGTTTGATCAGCATTTTGTGAAGGGTCCGTTTTGCTTGATCGCATTTTTGTGAAGGGTCCGTTTTGCTTGATCGTATTTTTGTGAAGGGTCCGTTAACGGACCCGATTTTCCTCTGGCCAGACCCCTGGAGTACCAATTGTTTTTTAAAAAATCATTGACATACAGCGGTACACGGTACAGGGTTAGAAATCATTACAAAATTTTACTGGTCTTCTCGACCAGTGAACAGGAATATATACTGGTTAACAGACAACCTCACTGGTCCACCTTAAATCATTAACCACATTTTTTTCTTTAAAAAAATGGTGGTCCTTAGATTGTTTATTATTTTTATGGTGATTCGAGGCCAGTTTTACTGGTCTGGAACCAATGGACCAGCAGTAAATTCGAACCCTGACATATGAACTGATCATTGGAATGGACCTCTATATGATAGTTCTTAGAACAAAAATCACACTGAATTTAACTTATGCATTGTTTAAAATATTTTATTTATTTTGTCAAAAATTTTAGAAAAAAGTTATTTTTAAAATGAAACTACATTAAATGAATAAATATAATGTATCGATTAAGTTGGAATTATATTAATCTATTATTGATTAGTTCTAATTCTCTAAACTTGAATAATTTTTGAAAGTTTTTGGGGATATTAAAATAAAGATTTACTCTATTAAAGCATTACAAACTTCAATATTTTCAAAATTAATTTGAAAATTTCTCACTAGATGGCAGTATACCCATAATTTGTTCCTCCAATAAACAATAGAGAAGAGTTTATATTACTTTTTCAGAAACCAGAAGCAGTGTGATGAAAAAGTTAATTACATTTGCACATTCTTAGTTAATTTTTATACTGATCTGGTATTATAACTTTTTAAAAATTTAAAAGTAGAATTCAGTCATATTTTATAAATATATCAATTGTAAATGGTTGGATTATATATATATTTGTATATTTTTAATTATTGAAAAATGTGTCTTGAACTATTCAATTTTCTACAACTACTCGGTATCGGCTGAGTACCGAGTACTCGGCAAATTGGCCGAGTAGGCAGAGTACCGAATATTTACCGAGTACTCGGTGCATCCCTATTATCATCCATTTAAAATAATGTCACTTTACAGTATTTAAAATATACTCACTGTAACATTTTTGACACCAATCCTATTTAGAATTCTCTCTGCCTGCAAAGAGCAAAATAAAATTGTTTTAGCTCACACAACTTGCTTATTAAATTTATGATAAATTATAACGACTGTGACAGAGTTGGCAAGTTTTTGCCGAGAAGGTAAAAACCACTGGTAGAAACTGGTTAAAACTAGCATAGCAGAAACCCCTTTATGGCACTTTTATGACGTCAAAAAATGGCTTAAAAGTAACTAGTAGTATACGCAGGTAAAATGATGGAATGTTAATCAGAGTACAATTTATTTACAATATTATCACCATTCAAATGTTACATTTTTTGCACTCTGCAGTAGTCTTGAACAGTTTATAACTTTTTTTGCAATTTCAAAACCTAAACAGTTGCTCGATTAATTGTTCACGAATAAAAAATTTGAGAATATTCTCTTAAGGGGGTCTGGGACACAAAAATCGTCAACTTTTGCATTTTTTTTTATTATTTCAAAAAAAAATCTGTTTTCTTCTCTTTAAAATGAGGTCTGAATCTTGTTCTTATCTTAGTTAGAACGGAAGATATGATAATTTAATGTAGCCGTCAGACAACTGTTGCCACAGCAATAACTTCCCTTAAAATGCGTTTTTCGCCATGATGCATTTTTTCCGGATTTTTTGAATTCAAATTCTTATAACTCAAGAACTAATAAAGATAACGTTCCGAAATTTGGAGAACATCTTTTTCAAACAGTTTACTTGAATTTGTATTCGGCAAATTTCAAAAAAAAATTTTGTTCAAAAAATATGATTTTTGAAAAAAAAAGTACCTTCGAATTTTTCGAAATTTTTACTCAAATATTTTTAATTTTTTTTCAAATTATTATTATTAAAATTGCCGAATACAAATTAAAGCTTATATATTTGTGTTCACATTGAAGGAAAAAAAATGAAAATTGTTCAAGAATATTTTAAGTTTTTGCGATTTAAAGCGACCCCCCTTTTCTGAAAAAAATTTAAATTAAAAAATTGAAAAAAGTTTTTTTGTCATGTATGTGATGATTTTGCTTTTTAAACAGATGGTGAATTAGTGTAAAAAATTTCAAAATTCTAAACTGTTTAATAAATTTTTTTTCAAGATGTGTCCCAGACCCCCTTAAGCCCATCAAAAGTAGCTGGCATTGCCGTCAAGGAAAAAATAAGAAACTATTTGAAAATACCTTCATTCAGTTATGGCAAGTTCAGGTAAATAACAAGTTATTGAATTTTAGATTTTAATAAAATACACTGTTCAAAACAATTAAAGGATATTGTAAGTTTCCTACAAAAAATGGGTTTAAACATTTTTTAATAATTTTTTTTTTTTTTTGCATAAAAAGGAAGAAGAGAGTTGCAAATGTTAATTTTGCTCACTTCTAAACTTCATAGTATGCAAATTTTGAGTTTGACTTCGAAAACGACTCTTTAGCGGCACCGAATGAAATTTCACTCACTTTACTATAAGATAAAGCAGAAAAGAATGATCGACGTTCTGTAAAAGCATTGTTCCAATATGTGTCATGTCTCAACGAAGACATTTGACCTATTCAGAAGCTTCTAGAGATGTTGGCAGACTAGAGGGAGGCCAAACACAAGCCGAGGTAGCAGAAGCTATTGGGGTTTCTCAAAGTGTAGTTTCTAGCAGGGTGTAAAAAAATCAATGATTTTTTTAAAAAAATAAAAAAAAAAAAATCGGATTTTTTTTATGTAAATCAGATTTTTTTGATTTAAATCGGATTTTTTTTTTTAAATTAGAAATTTCAGTTATTAATTAATTTTTATTTATGAACAACTTACCTTCAAGTTTTTAAAAATACAAAAACACCTTTGAAGTAAAGCTTCACCAGTAAGAAACCCAGAAAAAAGTGTTAGGAGCCAATCTGAAAATAATCCTGTCTACTAGCTAGGATAAAAATCAAATGGGGCAGGAAGCTCTACCCAATCCTCACTTTATTCAGCCCCCCCCCCCTTCTTTATTTTGCTTTTGTTTTGTAAAGCTGGAATAGGTTCCATTTCAGCCACTAATAAAGACTGCCCCCCCCCCCCCTCAGTTGCTAATGCAAGGCATAGAAAATTCATCTTCTGTTTGGTTGTTTTTGTTTTTTCTTTTCACTGAAAGTATATCACACACATTCTATCATGTCCCTCCCCCTCAATTCAGTCTTTGCAACACCTGCCCTGCACCTGCTTATATTTTCTTTATTTCACATATTAGACAACAAATAGCACTATTTGTGCATACCAGGCTTGGAGTCAATTACGAGAAAATGTAATCGATTACGATTACGAGCGTGAAAAATTGGAGATTACAATTACGATTACAACCCTCTGCCAAATCGCTATTACGATTACAGCAACGATTAGGTTACGCAAAAAAATGTAATCGATTACGATTATTATCTGCCGATTACGATTTTGATTACACGATTACAGATTTGTGAGAAATATTTATTGACAGAGGAGGATCCAAAAGTTTTGAAAGGGGGAGGTGTCAAGTTTTAGTGTGCTAGTTTTATACCTTATCAGTTGAGTGGAAGAAAAATGAAGCATGTAAAAGTACTTTCTTAAAAATATTACACAATATTGCACAGTTAGTAATATTTTTATAACATTTTGTCAAATTAACCATCTATTTATTCTGGTAAAAGTTACTATCAGGAAAAGTATAAATATATGCAATTTATAAATTGTTTTAATATAATTAGTATTAGAATAATAAAATTCTCAAATGATATTCTTATAAGATTTAATATTTTTCATACCTAATGCATGCAGGAGCGCCCCGATGGGAGGTCACGGGAGGTCATTGTGACCTTCCAATAATTTTCGTGTTCGGCACATTTTGCTGACGATTCGGCAGTTTGAAGGCAATATTACAATATTGAGATTACTTGTTTTTCTAGTTTTTAGAATTTTTTTTACAAAAGATGCCTAATGTTTTTTCTCATTAAATGTTATGCATGTACGACATGTGTGAGTGCTTGTATTGTATCATTCGGTAAAATAATATCATTCGGTTTTCATTTAAAAAAATCGGAACTTCATTCGGCAAATTGGTGATTTTCCCCCTCCCAAAAATTTTAGTTCGGGACGCCCCTGAATGCATGGATAAAATTATTGTTTCAATGAGAGCAAGATTGATAAGTGTTGTGCAAATCATAAAATGCGTTTTTCATCGCGGGGCAGTATATATAAAATGTATATAACATATATAATGCTCATTCGCGACAGCAGTGTCATAGCTGAAGAATTATGATTTTTGATCCACTAATTTTATAGAGATGATTGTAACTAAAGTGTAGTCTTAACTTGAAAATTTATTTATTTATTTTGCGTGTGTGTGAGACCATTTTATAATAATACTAGCTTTATACCCGGCGTTGCCCGGGTGCGTATTAATACAACATAGCATTCAGAAAAGAAAAAAAAATTGGAAGAATTCTATTCTTATTTGTATAAAATAGCACTAGCTAAAAGCGAAACATGTATAAGGCTTTTAATTCATATTTTTGCAAAATTCCTCTGATAGATAGGAGGATAAGAAAAAAAATTTCTGTATCATACATATTTTGTGCCAAATGAGAACATGAATTATAATTGTTTTTGACTTATTTCATGCTAAAATGAAATAGGTGAGCCTTGAAATGAAAATTCATTGTTTTAATTTTAATCTTTGTTGGAAAATACTAATATTTAAATACCATAAATTTTATCAATTTGTAACCTAAAGGCTCATGTCGATTAAAAAATAGGCCTAATAATAGGCTAGATTCCTATAAAAGGGTCCTTTTTTGACAAAAAACTTGAATTTGAGCTTTTTAGATTTTTTTAAATTTCAAGACCCCGCCTATGAGAATTCTAGGGCATCAAGGAACCTCTGTGTCAAGTTTGATGAAAATCTGACGCAAACTGTGGATTTGCATAGAGAACAAGTATACAAACATACAAGCATTCACTCATTTTTATAGATATAGATTTTATGTCACAGTTTTTAAGGTATACTGAAGTGCTATTATTGGCACTAAAAACATGAAATTAAAATAATAAACATTAATACAAAAGTAAATTATCTTTTTGTGCTTTGAATAATTTCAATAAATGCTTAAAAATAAATCATAGGCATTTAGTCTTGTTCATAAGCAACCCAGGTAGCACAAAAAGCGTTTAAACGTTTTATAAACGTTTTTAATCCGTTGTCACAACGTTAATAACCATTTTACAACCTTTAAAAAACGAAGTATGCTACTTGGGAATGTTTTAAAAATCCGTAAATACATCACTTTTTCTTTTATATGTTTAATGATTAACCCTCTCGACCTCATATGAGGCTCCTACTTTTGAACTCAATTTTGGAAGAAGTAAACACATAAAATGATTTTTTTTTTCCGTCAGTGACTCCACCTATTCATGTAGATCACATATGAGGCTCCTAAGTGAAAAAAAATCATTTTAAGTGTTTACTTCTTCCAAAATTGAGTTCAAAAGTAGGAGCCTCATATGAGGTCCAGGGTGCCGAGAGGGTTAAAAAAATTATCAGCATTAAAGTGTAAAGCATAAACTTAAGATTAAATTATATGTGAAAATATTTTTAAAAAAAGTCACCAGATCGGCAAATGAGAGTACTGTATTGCAAATATATATTGAATAACTAAGGCACAGTTGCAAATTCCCTCTTATTTTGAAAAATGTCCTCCTCTTTTACTAATGAAAGAAAAATGAACTTCTACTAATGAAAGTATGCTACTTGGGAATGTTTTAAAAATCCGTAAATACATCACTTTTTCTTTTATATGCTTGATGATTAAAAAAATTATCAGCATTAAAGTGTAAAGCATAAACTTAAGATTAAATTATATGTAAAAATATTTTTAAAAAAAGTTACCAGATCGGCAAATGAGAGTACTGTATTGCAAATATATATTGAATAACTAAGGCACAGTTGCAAATTCCCTCTTATTTTGAAAAATGTCCTCCTCTTTTACTAATGAAAGAAAAATGGAAAAAATCAAAAACCATGCAACTGTTTTGAGTCCTGTTAAGCAGAAAAGTATGTGTTTGTAATTTGATACTACTGTCCTCGCCCGAGAAAGGGCAGGGTAGGGCAGCTTTGTTTGTAGCTATCATTGACAGCTGATGAAAGGGAAAATTGATGACCCATCCTAAAAATCAGGAAAGACGGTCTTGTCATAGCGCCTATGGTTGCAAAGCACTTACGTTAGGGCTCGCTTTATGACTCGCTAGACAAGCACGAAACAACTTGCTGTCTTTCTGCAACTTGCATTGAACCGAGACCCCCAAGACAAAGAACACGCTCCTTCCCTCGAGTGATTTTTCCCGGGGGCCGCGATTGAATTCTTATGTTTTAGCGAACGCAACATAGAAGCTTTCACTTTCAGCAAGTCTGGATTACATGATTACAAGGCTAAATTACGATTATTTAAAGTTAGATTACAATTACGATTACGGAAGAAATACTTCATTAAAATTACGATTACACGATTACGAGAGTCCCATTTCCTAATTATGATTATGATTACCAAAAAATGTAATCGATTACACAGATTACGATTACGTAATCGGCGATTACTCCAAGCCTGGTGGCCAAAAGTATCCAGACACTTTCAAAAATTCACATTTTTACATATAGCTGGAGAAATAAGTGATCAATTGTTCTTTAACTTTAGTCATACAAAATATAGGCTTCACCGAACATTTCCAAGTTGAAATTAAATTACCCTTGCATTTGGGGGACGATAAGAAGGGAGGTCGAAAGAATAACCGCTTTTTGACCATAACTCTTTGAAAATAGCTCGGAATAAGCTATGCATTTCAGTAATTAATTAGCATACTATGTGATAGACTAGGCAGTCTAGTATTTAGAAATGATAGATTACCATTATTATTTATGTTTAGTTCCTTAAAGAACGTAACTGTTTTTCTCATATGCTAATCGGGCTCATGACGTCACGCCTTGAACACGTGCCGTGATCTACATTTGGCGTACGACGTCATTCACGCATGCCTAGTGCTGGTAGCCAATAGCTTTGCCTGATCGGCGGTCTAACATGCAAATGAGACTGTTATAAAAGCACTTGACGATCTTTATCGGTGCTCAGTCCGATCAGCCCTTTAGCCGTTGATTCTAGGAAGGCAAGCCGACTCGCTCTAACCTCGAGCTTGTCTTGGCTTATCAATGCCTTAGCCTTTTTGAGGATTAGTAAACTGTTCGTTTTATATAATGGCAGGGCATTATCTGTATTAAGTTTTTAGTAATGTTTTATTATTGTTTACGGACTGTTTTTGCTGTTTCTACTTTTTACTACCGTTGTTTATTTCTTTTAGCCATTTACATTAGTTAAATAAATAAGTTTATTGTTATTTGGTCATCCTCTTTATTCACTCGAGCTCTTAACATGGACGCTTACTCTGCTAAATTTAAGACAGATAGATGGTTACAACTTTAATTGGAAATCCCATCCATCAAGGGGTTATGTGCACCAGGTCGCCTTTCCCCGAGAGCTCGGAAAGTGATTTTTTTCACGATGACTAAATTCGAGATAAAAATGGCTAATGCGGTAGAATGAAGGAATCTTTTATTAGGGGAGGCCGCACAAGTGAAATTTTCATCAAAGCCGTGAAGTTCGTGTTTCCAGAAAAAGAACTTATCGCTTTTTGAAACTTCGTCAGTGACTTTATTTTGTGTTTTGAAAAAAAAAAAAAAAAAAAAAAAAATGACGAATCCCGGAATTACTATAGAGAAATTAAATCATGAAAATTACACGGAATGGTCCGTGAATATGAAGTTCCTGTTGATGGATAGAAATGCTTGGTCCATAGTGGACGAATCTGAGGAATTACCTGTGGTAAATAAAGAAGCGGACATTACGTTAAAAGATGTCAAAGATTTCGAAATTCGTAAGAGAGCGGCTCTTTCACTTATTTTTTTGAATATTGAGCAAGATCTAAAGAAAATCATCGAAAACTGTAATGATCCCGCGGATTCATGGAAAAAATTAAAAAATCATTTTTTTCCTAACAACCGCTGCATACATATGAAAACTTTTAACGAATTAAATCAATGCAACCTCAAAAATAACGAGAAAATAAATTTATACGCCGCGCGATTGTCAAGAATCTATGACAACATAAAAATAGTTTACCCGAACTTTCCCGAAGATTACATCATTTTCCAATTACTTCAGAATCTGCCTAAAAGTTACGACAATGTCGTACAAAATATCCTGACGCGAGATAATGAGAATTTCAAATTCGAAAAAATCGTAGTCGATTTAATAATTGAAGAGGGGAGGCAGAACCTTAAATTCGAAAAGAACCATCAAGCTCAGGTATTATATACAAAACGTATAATTTGTCACCGTTGTGGCACTGCCGGACAGGTGCAACGTGATTGTACGCAGCAGCCGAGAGCCTCAAGTTCTAGAAGTTCCAGTACTTGGAGGGGGAATTCACCCCAGCAACCTGCAAGTCATCCCAACAGCCAGGATCGGCAACGGAGAGGAAGGTTCCGGAGCAGACGTCGAGGTTGGAATTCCAAGGAGAGAAGGAGATCATCTTCAAACGACCGACGTGAGTACGAACTGTTTTATGTTTCTGAAGCCAACTTAAGTCACGCAAAGGAGGACCGTTCAGTTTTTATTTTTGATACCGCGGCATCCAATCATTTTTCTTGTAGAAAAGATTGGTTTGTAAAATTTGATAAAGTTCGAGATGTTCGTATGGCAGTCGCTGTGAAAGATAAAACCTTTCCAATTGTCGGAAAAGGAGACATAAAAGTAAATTTTGGAGAAAGAACTGTTATTTTACAAAATGTTTTATATTCCCCCCAATTACGCAGAAATATTTTATCTGGTACAAAATTTGATCAGGGTGGTGCCAAATTTGTAGGGGGAGGAGGTTTCGTGGAAGTATCCAGCAGGAAGGGTCCTATTTTCAAAGCTGTTCTTAAAAATGGAATGTATGTTGTTGAAACTGTAGATAGTGAACTCTCCGAGAATAATCAAATCAATGTCAATCCCGATCCAAATTGTAATGCAGTAAATTTAGAAACTTGGCACAAGCGTTTTGCTCATGTAAACGCCGATTATATCAGGCATACGGGCGATTTACAAGCTGTGAATGGCTTACCCAAATTTAAAAGTACAAAACTTGATTGTGATAATTGTAGAATGGGGAAGCACAAACGCGTAAGTTTCAAACCTATAGAGTACAAGCGCTCGAAAAGACCCCTCGAGACTCTGCATTCCGATGTTTGGGGGCCATACTACGTTAAAGGAAGGAATGGAGAAAGGTACTTTTTATCCATCATTGATGATTATTCTGGCAGGTGTTCACTATACCCTATGAATAGTAAAGATCAAGTCTCAGACATTTTTAAGTATCATATTTTAAGAGCCGAAAATTTTATCGGTAAACATGTAAAGTTTATAAGAACTGACAACGGACGAGAATACTTTAATAGTGAGTTTGAAAAATTTTGTTTAGAAAAAGGAATAAAGCACGAGCTATCTGTCCCATATTGTCCCGAACAGAACGGGAAGGCGGAAGCATTTAATAAAGTAGTTGTTAACGCAACGTGCGTTTTAATGCTAGAAAGCGGTTTGCCGCAAAGTTTTTGGCCGGAAGCAATGTTGTACTTTGTGTACACTTGGAACCGCATCTGTCATAAAAATCAAAAACAAACACCATTTGAATTATACGGTGGTCGAAAACCTAGTATCCGTCACCTAAAACCCTGGGGAACAGTAGGATTTTGCGGAATACCAAAACAACTAAGACACAAACTTGACGCGAAAGCTCACAAAGGAGTTTTAATCGGTTACGCATTTAAAAGAAAAGGTTATCGCATGTATATCCCCGAACTTAACAAAATCATAGAAACCATTAACGTTTCATTTCGAGAAAACTCTTTTTATAAGGACGAATTCGCAGACGAGAATCTAAAAGATAAGCACACCCAATTTTGGCCTCTCGCGAAGAGCGAAAGCTCAGAAAACTCTGACCTTGATAGTGAAAACGAAGGTCGTCGCGGAGAAACAGAATTGAGTGAGGAGGGGGAAAGTGAATCTGAAATTGAAACGAGTGGAAGCGATAGCGAAGCGAAATCGAGTCATCCTTTACGCGAAGCGGTGTGGGTACGAAAAGTTTCTCGGAGGAAAGATAATTCACGAAACGACATTTATTTTTTTGAGAAAGGGAAAAAGACTAGGTTAAGATCATTTCACGATGTCCATAAATACTGTACAAAAAATAACATTGCCTATGATCCTAAAATGTTCAGTTTTAAAGGTAAAGATTTATTTGAAGGAGAAATTTCTTCCCAGTCAGCAGCAATTGTTCCCAATGTTAGTTTGAATGTTTCCTGACTAGAAGGAGGATTTAATGTACCCAGAACCTATAAACAAGCCCAAAAATCTAAAGAATGGGGAGAATGGGAAAAATCAATGAAACAAGAATTAGAGGTGATGCGAGATCGCGATGTTTGGGAATTAGCTGAATTGCCAGAAAATACTGTGCCTATTGGATCGAGATGGGTTTTTACTGTTAAGAAAGATGAGGAAGGCCGAATAGTTCAATATAAAAGTAGACTTTGTGCTCAAGGCCATACTCAGATTAAAAACCTAAATTTTTTTGAGACATACTCTCCAATTGTTCAGTTTGGTGTGATTCGTTTTTTCTTTGTAAGTTTAGTAGTGTACCAAAAATGGTTGCACGTTCAATGTGATATTAAATGCGCATATCTGTATGCACCTCTTGATGAAATTGTCTATATGCGACAACCTCCTGGTCACGAAATTAAAGGAAAGGAACATTTATTCTGTAAATTGAAAAAGGCCATCTACGGCCTACACCAAAGTGGTCGCTTGTGGTATTATGAAATAGACAAAGTTTTAGGAAATATTGGCTTTACAAAGTTTACAAGTTGTAATTGTGTTTATTTTAATCAGTATGTTATTTTGCTTTTATACGTAGACGATATTGTTTTATTTGGTAAAAATATGTGTCATATAAATAGTGCAATCAACATGCTGAATGAACACTTTGAATTAAAAGTTTTAGGCAAAACAAGTAAATTATTAGGAGTTGACTTTGTAAATGTTGAAAATGACTTGTGTTTAAGTCAATCTGAATATATCCAAGAAATTTATGAACGTTTTGAAAATTTTAATATTCCTATTTCATCTTTACCCATAAGCAAAGGAGTGATTTATTCAGGTCTTGATTGCCCTAAAACAGAAAATGAAAAAAATGAAATGTCGAAATATCCCTATAGAAACTTGGTTGGTTGTTTAGCATTTGTTGCAAATAGGACTCGTCCTGACATCGCGTATGCAGTAAATCTTTTTAGTCAGTTTCAGTCTAATCCTAGTATTGTACATTGGAATGGTCTTTTAAAATTACTTGGATACGTTTGGCAAACAAAAGATTTAAAGCTAAAATTAAGATGCAACAAAATTCAAATAATCACATACTCAGATGCCGATTTTGCATCGAATCGCGAAGATCGCACTTCGTTAGGCGGTCAATTAGTTTTGATGGATAGGTCGCCGATAGAATGGCGTACTTTTAAACAACACAGTGTAAGCTTATCCACAATGGAAGCGGAACTGGTTGCTATGACAGAATCTGCTAAGGAGACAGTGTATTATGATAGAATCTTAAAGGAATGCATCGAATATAAAGTAATTAAAAGTACTATAATTAAATCCATTCTTTTTGTTGACAATCAATCAACACTTGATTTTGTTAAATCGCCTATCGAAAACCACAGAAATAAATATATTGGTGTGAAACGATTTTTTATTAGGGATCTTATTCATGAAAATATCTTTGAAGCAAAACATGTTAGGAGTAAAGACAACATGGCCGATATTTTCACCAAGCCTCCAACCCGACTTGAATTACAAAGATTTGTTGAAAATTTCTTCATAAAAATATAATTGTTTTTTCATACTATCTTGTTGGATAGATTATCGATGTCTTTTGTATTTACATCATTTTTGTATTAATGCTCTTGCAATTTGGACAATTTAATTTCCCGCTCGCATGCTCCCGTCGCCTTTCGGTATTCATTCCCGGGTTGTTAGAACTGCCACAAGAACCGTCTCGGAGTGGTGCATTATTTAAGTTAAAAGTCAGATAATGACCGAGGGGATGAATGGCGGGGAGGATTGAAGCATGTGGGTCATTTCGCGGGCGTGTTATTCTTTTATTTTTGTAAGTCCCAAGTTTTATAAAGTTTTTGGAAACGTCACTAGGTCCCGTCCATATTTGTAATTGATTTATTGATGGAACGATGATGTAAATTTTTTTTGGGTGGAAAATTTACCCATTTTTGAATAGAATTTTTGAATTTAAATGAAATTTTTGAAAATAGTCCTTGTTTTTGAGAACTTGTTAACTAGTCGATGCACACTTCTATTAGAATGAGAATTGGTAACAATACCGTTTAAGAGTTCGTTTTTGAAGAACTGTTACTTGTGAAAAAAAAAAAAAAACTCAATTGACAAAATGGTAACCTTGTATAAGAAGTAAATATTAGAAAAATTGAGTGATTTGAGGTTATATAATTTTTTTTTCACAAGGCAAAAAGTTAGAAATTCTAGATTCATTGTATAATATGTGCTGATTTGGACAGTTACTTGTGTGTTCTTTATATTTTTTTCAGGAGGACTTCAGGACACTTAGGACTTTCCAATTAGATGGCTTGTAAAACTAATTAGGACATTTTATTAGAACTTTAAAAGAACATTAATTTGTTTGGAAGATGTTGTTGCTGCACGAGAGATGCATTTTGAGAAGATAATTTGTTTGATATTTTTGTGTGTTATGTTACATGTTTATAACTTGTTAATTGTTATTAGGAATTTATGTGCTAACATTGTTGTTGTTAAATTTTTAAAAAGGATATGGCTAAATTTAAAAATTTGTTTCTTTAAGAATTTATAGAAAGTTTTAAGTTATACTGTTTTGAAAAAAAATAATTATGGTAATGGGGAGGCCTTGATAGACTAGGCAGTCTAGTATTTAGAAATGATAGATTACCATTATTATTTATGTTTAGTTCCTTAAAGAACTTAACTGTTTTTCTCATATGCTAATCGGGCTCATGACGTCACGCCTTGAACACGTGCCGTGATCTACATTTGGCGTACGACGTCATTCACGCATGCCTAGTGCTGGTAGCCAATAGCTTTGCCTGATCGGCGGTCTAACATGCAAATGAGACTGTTATAAAAGCACTTGACGATCTTTATCGGTGCTCAGTCCGATCAGCCCTTTAGCCGTTGATTCTAGGAAGGCAAGCCGACTCGCTCTAACCTTGAGCTTGTCTTGGCTTATCAATGCCTTAGCCTTTTTGAGGATTAGTAAACTGTTCGTTTTATATAATGGCAGGGCATTATCTGTATTAAGTTTTTAGTAATGTTTTATTATTGTTTACGGACTGTTTTTGCTGTTTCTACTTTTTACTACCGTTGTTTATTTCTTTTAGCCATTTACATTAGTTAAATAAATAAGTTTATTGTTATTTGGTCATCCTCTTTATTCACTCGAGCTCTTAACATGGACGCTTACTCTGCTAAATTTAAGACAGATAGATGGTTACAACTTTAATTGGAAATCCCATCCATCACTATGTATAATTACTATAATCAAGTTTTTGATCAAACCTTATCAAAACTTCAGGAAAGATGACAAAATACAAGAGAAAGAACATACTAAAACGGTCTTTAAAAATATTAAAAATCCGATGAGATATGAACGTTAAAAGGAAAAAAAATTTCACGGCGCATGCGCGAACGACAGAAATTTATAACTACAAAAATCTTGTAGCCTGGTATATACTGCATCTTATAAAAAAAATTTCCAGTTGAATATCATGAAAATTGAAAAAGATATCAGCGATCTAGTGAGCTGTATTTCATTCATTCGCAGACAATACATACATAGTGAGGGTCTGTCCACAAAGAGCTATTTTTAAAATAAAGGTTATTTCGTCATCGTTCAAAACCAACGTTTCAGGGGGTCTCCGGATACTTTTGGCCACCTACTTATAAGGTCTTTTTGGCCGAATGGGCGAAATGTGACTTCTATGCCAAATATAAATTTTTAAACAGTATACAATTTAACATTGAAAAATATGCTCGATTGTCCCCACACTTATTTGTGAACAACCCCTCTCCATTTATGAATTGACTGCAAATGAATGAATTACAGCTCACTAGATCGCTGATATCTTTTTCAATCTTTACGATATTCAACTGGAACTTTTTTTATAAGATGCAGTATACACCAGGCTACAATATTTTTGTAGTTATAAATTTCTGTCTTTTGCGCATGCGCCGTGCAAAATTATTTCCTTTTAACGTTCATATCTCATCGGATTTTTAATATTTTTAAAAACCGTTTTAGTATGTTCTTTCTCTTGTATTTTGTCATCTTTCCTGAAGTTTTGATAAGGTTTGATCAAAAACTCTGCGTGTTATGAGCAAAAACCCTTCAAATAAAATTGCCGTTTTTTAAAAAATGTTTCATATCTTCGGAAGTAAGAGTGGTACGTTCATTTGAATTTGTACAGTAATTATACATAGTATGCTAATTAATTACTGAAATGCATAGCTTATTCCGAGCTATTTTCAAAGAGTTATGGTCAAAAAGCGGTTTTTCTTTCGACCCCCCTTCTTATCGTCCCCCAAATGCAAGGGTAATTTAATTTCAACTTGGAAATGTTCGGTGAAGAATATATTTTGTATGACTTAAGTTAAAGAACAATTGATCACTTATTTCTCGAGTTATATCTAAAAATGTAAATTTTTGAAAGTGTCCGGATACTTTTGGCCACCTAGTGTACATATTATTTGGACTGCAACCTTCCAGCATCTGTGGAGGGGGATGAGTAGGATTACTTTTTCATTTATTAGATGGAAATCAAATCTCTAAAAGAAAATGGTAAGAATAATGAAATTGGGATTTTTTAAGGATTAAAATAAAAAGTGATTTAAATCAATGATTTTTTTAAAAAAATCAACTGATTTAAATCGCGATTTAAATCACTGATTTAAATCATTGACAACCTGGTTTCTAGAGTCTGGAACCGTTTTCTAGAGACTGAAAGTTCTGACCATAGATCAGGACCAGGACGTAAACCAGTTACAATGCCCAATGAAGACCGCTATTTAGCTTTATCGGCTCGGAGGCACCGAAATATGAGTGCCACTCAACTATAACGACAACTTTGCTCGGTTACTGGCACCCGTGTTTCGACACAAACTGTCCGAAATCGACTCCACGCCCTTGGCATGTATGCCCGTCGACCAATGGTATGTGTCAGATTAAGTGAAAGTCCACCGTCGTGCCCGTAGAGAGTGGGCCGCGGAGCACGTTAGTTGGGGAAGAAATGATTGGTGCAATATCCCGTTCGCTGATGAGTCCCGTTTTTCCCTTCATCCTGATAATAGGCGGGTTTTCATCTGGAGGGAATGTGGCAAAAGAAATAATCCAGCATTTGTGCGCGAAAGGTTCAGATTTGGTGGTGGAGGTGTGATGGTGTACGCCGGCATTTCCACTGATGGTCGAACCAACCTCTATATCTTCTGAACTGTAACTCTAACTGGTCATCGATACAGGGATTAGATCCTCAGACCTATCGTCGTCTCTTACGCTGCAGCAATTGGAGATGACTTCATTTTAATGGACGACAATTGCAGGCCACATCGTGCTAACTTGGTGAATGATTTTTTTTGAAGAAGGAATTGTACGTATAGAATGGCCAGCGTGTTCTCCGGATATGAACCCAATAGAGCATGTTTGGGGCATCCTAGGAAGACAAGTGGCTGAACGCCTATCACTTCCAGAAACTCGCCAGGCACGCGAAAGAGCTCTTCAGGACGAGTGAGGCAGAATACTCCAGCCCCTCATTATTAGCCACATTGAGTCCATGCCTCAGAGATGTTTAACACTCCTAGCTGTCTGGGGAAGCCATACCCCCTACTAAAAGTGGTTTTCTTCAAAGGAAACCTTTTTTTTTTATTTGTTTTTCTCATTTTCAGAAAATGCGTTTTTTTCCTTTTTCCCTTTTGTACCCAAAAGCTGAATAAAAAACATTTTTTTCTGCCAAACTAATATAGTTTTTATCTCTTATAGCTTACTACGTGTAGTCGTAGTAGTCGATAATGTATCAATCAACCAAAATGGTCTTTAGGTGCAAAATCAAACCAAAATCTCAATATCCTTTAATTGTTTTGAGCAGTGTAGAAAGCTAAGATCTAGTATTTATTTCAGATTAATCCACATTTTAGAATATTTGATATACTGCCCATTACATTTAATGTTAAAATTTATTTAAATAACAAACCGAAAAGTTTGTTGGTTACAAGATTACAAGGTTGAAAATTCTAATGCATAGCAATTTCATTGATGATAAATTTTAAGTTGGCTTGAAAATTTTCAGTCTTGTAAATCAGCTTTTACATTAAATTATTCAATATTAATCTTTTTAGTTTTTTTCAAATGATGAAATGAAGTTAGTTTACTTGATCAAATGTCATTTTGTAATTATCAAAGTTATGTTTTTAGTTTCTGCCAATGTTTACCGTTTATAACCACATTTTGCCACTGGCACGGCAAAACCGGCTTCTGCTGGCAAAAAGCCAACCTACTGTGAACACTTTCATAGTTATGAAATGAGACACTACATCGCCTGCGAACAGAGACCTAATAGAATTTTACGACTGAAACAGTACTAGAACCATAACTGAATAAAAAATGCTAACAGATCCCTCCTATTTTTTAAGGTACTATACTTGACTTTATTTCAGAGCTGCAATTTTAAAAAACTTTATCATGCAACATTATACTCTTCAAAAAGCATACTTTCGTGTCGAGGACTAAATTTTTGAAAATGTTCAGGCAATGGAAAAAATCATATTACTCAGGTTGTTTTCAAGCAAAAATAGCTTTTTAAATACAAAAGGTTAGATTTAACCATGGAAAACAAAGTGTGAACTATTTGAAAACATCTGTGATTCAAAATGCTTTAAATTTTAATCATGAAATATTTGGTTAAAAAAAATGCCCTTTCTCTTTCACAACTGCTAGATTTTAATTTCTTTGTCTGAACCACTGAAAAATCATCCTTAGTTCATCATTCAACTAATAATTTTGGATAGGATATGGTTTTGGTAAATTGTTAATCAATCTTTTTTCTTTTCAAAAAACAAATTTAAATTTTAGTCTTTATTTATTTATTTTTTGTCACTTGCATTTTTACAACACTTACACAAAACGTAGACTATTAAACCTAAATACTTTCACCAATTAGTATTATTGATCAATAATACCAATTTTGTCCTGCATTTAAAGTGATGCAGGGCCAGCTATTAAGTGGGGAGAAAAGCAATTAGTTCTAAGTGTATAGATAAACTAAAATCCTGACAGCTTCCTGAACTATCAAAGTTAGCGTTTTCATAAGATACTGAACATAAAAATTTTTAAAAAAATAATGAGTATTTAAATTTCTCTTTAATCAATTTAAGCAAGGTATTTTTAAATTTTCAATTTTTTCGAACCGAAAAACAGGTTTATTTCTAAATCATCGGGGGTTTTCCCAAACATTCACGTATTAAAGCACATGTTTCAAATCCATGACTTCTTTTGAAGAGAAAAAATTATCCTAAAACTTTCACCAGTAGCAGATTTTTCTTCCAAAAGATCATGAATTAATATTTTAAATTAAATTTGTTAACTTACTCTCTTTTGTGCTTCAACTTTTTGTTTTCTAGTTGGGTCCAATGCTTTTACCATCCATTTAACTCCGAAATACGTAAGGGCACCAAACAATGTCAAACGAAATACTAAACCAATAACTTCATTTCTAGTTATCTGAGAAGTAATTAATTTATCACCGGCCATCTTTGAGATGCAAATATGTAATCAAATATAAGAAGAGCTAATTTACTACCGGATACAAAAATTTGAAAAAAGTTGCGACGTCTGACCAGCGGCCATTCCTTAAAGCGAAACTGAAGTTGAAGTTGAAGTTAATAAGTAGTTGCAAAGGTTAGGTAGGATAAAAGAACTAAAATTGCGTTATTTTGAGCATAAATATTTAGATTTTCAAAAGTAATGCTTTCAATATCGTACATTGAGCAGTAAAGATGGCCTAAATCCTATTAAATAGCATATTTAAAACACTCCTTTAGGCTAAGATTTAAGAATGGAATCTGGCAGTAAGTAGGCTTTATTATTTAATTTTTTTTCGGAAAGCTGTCATGCTTTTGCATGTTTGCTTGCTTGCCGATTTTCCTCTCTAAAAATAAAAGCTGTTGCCTCTCTGCTAATTAAATAATTCTTTGAAACAAGAGTTTCCTGTCCATTTTTGAGGTAAAAAACATCATGGAGCTGAAAACATCTTGCCTTTACTTGCAATTCAAACGTACAAGTGCGTGTATAATATAGGGCTTTCGCTTTGGTTCTCACTTATTGCAATTCAAATAACTGTCGTAGGAATTAAACATTCATATTCTCGAGCGTGGACACTTTTTTATGACTTTAAATAGAAGTTACAATATGCAGACCATCTTTGTCATTCTGCCATAGGATGAAGGACTTTCTTGTGAGAACCTTGAAACCTTAAAAGCCACATAAAGAACAATCTATACATTTTCTTTTAGCTATTTTATAATTATTTAATTGATTTCGCATGAATTTGTTCAAAGCATGTAGCTTAAAATATTATTTTTCCATTTCAGATTTGACTTTGGTCCTTTAAAAGATGATTATTCCAGTTCGATGCTTCACCTGTGGAAAAGTCATTGGTAACAAATGGGAAGCATACTTAGGGTTACTGCAGACAGAGTACACTGAAGGGTTAGTAGATTGATTACTTTATGCATGCTCAATGTTATAAATTACTCAAAAGTTAAATATCCTGCAAAGTCATATTTTCTGATATGATTTCATTTTGAAAATATGTGATGGGATTAGTTTAAAAGTTTCCTTCATTTTTACTGTTTGAATTTTATTTGATTTCAAAATTCTTGTGAGTTTGATATTGTTTCCAGTAGTGCAGTCATGGAAAAAAAAAGCTCGCTCCCAATGCATTTTACCTTGTGTACATTTCCATTAGTTCGTTAGATGATAACAACCTGTTTGACTTCGACAGCACTGCAATCAAAGTAAAAATTTATGAATTAAACATGATTGCTTTTGTGTTGATTGTATACAGTAAAATGTGAACTTTATAATAATTTTCTTTAACTGAAATGCTCACAAAGTTGTTCCTTTACAATTTAAAATAATTCGCCAAATAAATAAGAGCCCCCCCCCTCATCCTGGTATAAAAAATGAAAAACATTTGTCCATAATTAAAAAACAGTAAAATATCTATCCCAAACAGAAAATTCAGTTCTTTTTCCTCGCAGAAAAAGAAAAATACATGCAATGTGTTATTCATATGAAATCACGGAAACAAACTCAAATACCGTAAGAATAATGACAACTTTTCTTAGATTTAAAAAAAAAAAAAGGAAGTATACGATAAAAAGCAAACGTGAAGACGAACAATAAACAAAACGAACAGTCACCGGTTATCTTGGTCGAACACGGCCTTATTGAAAAAGTTTTCCAGCAGTTTGATTAAATATAATATAATTTTGCTCAAGGTGAGCCTTAAAAAATGGCTAAATTAGAATCTCCTCTACCTCCTGTAAAATTAAGGAGAGAAATGGAAACAAACATGTTCATTTTCAGAAAAAATCTCTTTCCAACGATATGAAACGTTAGGGGGTGGGGGGAATTTTTTGCTCCCTAATTTGGTGAAATATATGAAATTTATGCTTAAAAAATTAATTATTCAAAAACTAATTCGAAATTAAGAAAAATGGCTCCGAGGTGCAATTCTACGGGGCTCGCACTAATTTTGTGCCAAGTTTCAAGTCTGTAGGTGCTATGGGGCCACCTGGACGCAGGCCAGCTACAACATCCTTTCACAATATCTTTGAGCAGCGGTTGGAAAAACTACATTTCTTTTGTAGCGAACTACAACTACTTTGTTATAAATGTAGTTAACTACAACTACTTTTTTTTAAATGTAGCGACTACAAACTACTTTTGATTTTAGTCACTATTTCGCTACTTTTTTAAAAAATAAATAAATAAAAAGCATACACCGTTAAGAGGATTGACCGAAAAAATTCAAAAAGTGGTTTACATTAATTAACTCATTTAAATATGGAATAGAACTAGGAATTGTCTTTGAATTTTTTTGTTACATTGCCTTTTTGTTCCTTTTTTTTTTTTTTTTTTGCTAAAATTCGTCCTTTTTGGATTTTTTAAATAATTTTTATGAATATTCGTCACAAAAAAGGATTAAATAGCTGAAAGATTGAAAGAATTCAACCTTCATTTTTTTTTAAATTTCTTGCCAGGGAATATTCAGAAACGTGAAAATTATTTGAAGGAATATAAAAATTATGATGCCAAATAAACCAATTACATCAAACTGATAGAATGTATTTCGTCAAAATGATGCATCTGCTCATATTTTTATGGTTCTTATTTCTCATTGCGTCCACTGCTGTACTCGCACAAGATTTGTACCAGTCAGAGTCAATTAAACCTTGTGTTTTTCCTTCGTTCTTTCCTTTTTTTTCATTTATTAATTTTTTTTTTTTTAATTTAAAAGTAATTTCCAGAAATCGCTACAAACTACTATTTTTTTGTATCGCGCTACTCACTACTCTACTTTTTTTAAAAAGTAGTGCACTACACTACAAACTACTAAAAAATGTAGCTACTACAGTAGTTTCGCTACTTGTAGTGTGCTACTTCCGACCACTGTCTTTGAGCTTACTTTTTTTTAATATATAGAGATAGTGCAAAAAATGAGAGCATTATTTGTCGTTTTTAGTTTTTCAAGATATTTTTTTCATTCAATGTTGTTCTTTACAGCAAAATTTAAACGTATGTGATGTATTATCGATCTTTTTTTTAGCTATTGCATACATTTTTACCAAAGGTTCAATTATTCGCAGTTACTGTGCCACCCTATTCCGCCTATAATCAGGAGTTTACTGTCATTATGCTTTAATTTTTTATTGCCACAGATTTTTTTCACATTTTCTTTTATTTTTGCGATTATATAGTAGAAAATTACTTTCCAGTTCATTTAAGAAAAAAAATCACGGCAGCAAGCTTATGCTTTGATCAGTCCCCTATACTGCTGTGCTAAGCACAAAAATGGTATCTGCACTTTTTAACAAAATTGAGTTATCGCCACCAGGTGGCTCTTTGTGACGTACTTTACCAAAATACAAAATTATACGGTCATTTGAGAACGGGAAATATTTTTTAAAAAATTCTGAAACAGTTTCATCTGAATTAAATACATGTTGGCACAAAACATTAAAGAGTAATATATCAGTTTGAGATCAACTGCAGATACCACTTTTGTGCTTAGCACGGCAGTATAATATTTTATTATGTGCAACTTTCTCTTTCTAGATTTTAATCAAAAACATTCCACTTGCTCTAATTTTTTCTTTAAAATACAGAAAGAAATGCTGTCTGGAATATTCCTGTATCAATTCCATACATTTTACATTGAAATGTCACAATACCCCCTTTACAAAATCATAATGTTTAGCTTACTTTCCATTTTATTTCCTAGAGATGCTCTTGATGCTCTGGGCTTGAAACGTTACTGTTGCCGCAGGATGCTTCTTGGACATGTAGATCTGATTGAAAAGCTATTGAATTATGCTCCACTTGAGAAATAAACTATGGCTTATCAAATGAGCTGGGTTTGTAAAAGATGTTTATAAAGAATTTTGCATTCACCATTGTGTAAATTTTATAAGATAATAAAAATTAATTAATCTAGATATGTGTTTGACTTTTATTATTGTTGGTGTCTGATATAAATTTTAATTAGATGTGGTTCTCAAATTCTATGCTGTAAGCCATTTCATTTAAGAATGATTTTAATTCAAAATAACATCAAAAGATGGTTAAAAATAAAATATAGTGAATAAATATATTTGAAAAGTTATAATTATATGCTTACCACTAATAATATTTACTAATAAGCTGATCTGTTTCCGAAAAAATGATTAACTATACTAAAAACCTTATTGCCAAATATTTACAAGCAAATAATACAAATTAAAAACTATTTTTTGAAACCAATATAATCTGCTTAAGACAGCAGTTCCTGTACTTTTCCGATTTACATCACCACTTGAAGGATCATAAATATCTTATGGCACTCTAGTCTAAACCAACTAGATTATACATATTGATTTTTTTTTAAGGAAAAACTTGTTTTAAAAAATAATTCAGTGCTAAAGTTTTTTGCATTTTACCTTTAGTACATCACCACTAGTTTATTAGATGATAAAGGACTCATTTGACTTCGACAGCATTGCAATCAAAGTACTGATTTATGAATTGAATGTGATTACTTTTGTGTTGATTATACACAGTGAAAACATGAACTTTGATGAGCTATTCCTTGGCACTCTCCCCCCCTTTTGGGAACACCTAGCTTAAGAGATAAACTTGTGTTATAAAATGGATGCATACAAACTAAAATGTTAATTTTGGAAATGTGCTTTAAGGATAGCTGAATTTCAAACAGCTCTCTCTGCATTAAAACGAGCTCTTTATTGAAAACTAATTTGCAAAAATGAAATGATTTAATAAGGTATAAAGTGTTACTATAAGTTTCTGCTTTTACTTGATGAATCCATGTCTTTTAAAAAAATAAGAATTTAATCACAAACAACAAAGTAATAAAGGCACACATACTACAAGAAATGGCAGATGTGTGTTTGAGATTTCAAGGAACCTTCTTTTCAATGCCGAAAATTGAGCTTTTGGATGTCAAGTCACCCAGAAATCAACAGGGTGGAACAAAAGACAGTTTGAAGAATAAGTTTTTTCTTGGATTTTTCTGAATCTAAAAGCTTACAATTTTTCGCATTAAAAAGGAGGTCTTCTTCGAACCCAAAACATGTAACTTAAACATTTTGGCAATATTTATGCTTCTACCACATTGTTGCTTTATGACTACTTTGTTACACAAATTTAAAAATGAATAAAAGCCTTTTTTGCACTATTTTTCTTCTTAAGTTTAAAGATTTATTTCTTTATTTTTTTTATTTCTTTATTATTTTTATTTTTTTTTTTTTTTTTTTTTTTGGGTTATTTTTATGAAGTATTTAATTGTTTCTAATTAAGGGCTCTCAAATATCCTTTTGAAACCCTGAGAGTTTTAAAATAAATTGAAACACACAAATTTCTTACAAAGCCACAAACATTGTCATGACAAAAGTTGGAGACACTTTTTTAGCCTCAGTAAAATTATTTGAACTTATTGAATTTTTGATTGGATATTTCATTGGATTCATATTAGTGTATAGTTTGCAAAGTAGAGTTTAAACTTGCTTAAATTCGGGGTATCATTGAACTCCATACCATTTAAATTAAGTTAAAGAATATAAAACAGTTTTATAATGAAAAATTTAAAAGGATGGAGGAGGAAAGAGGAAAACATTAAATGAAATTTCCTGACTGAAAAACTTAGCATCATTTTCAGTTATAATATTCATTAGATCACTTAAAAGATATAAAGCTATACAAATACATGGGAGTCAACTTTTGTAAATAAAAAAATAAAACTTCATTTGGTTCTAGGTATTACAGGGGTGATTGTGTTCCGGTATTTTACCGGATTTCGGGTATTTTCATGATCGATTCTGGTATTTTCATGTTCGAAAATGTAGCCTTCATTTTAAAAAATGCAATCGCATTATATCCGATATAAGAATCGAATTTTTCTCATTTTTGATGCTTATTACCCTTAGTTTGAAGACAAATGAAATATCTTTTTATTTATATTAAAAAATCATAAATTTAAAACTTTCGAGTCACATTCTGTGTCCTTTATGAAAATCAACATTTAAAAAAGTTAAAATTTGAAGCTCTGATTTTATTTAATTTTGCTTCAATTATGTGGATAGTAAAACTAATATGTTTATCAGAGATCTTTTAATTGTCAATCTGAAGAAAGTTCATTTGAATTCTTTTACATGCCATTTTCATACTTTTAACGCCTTAATTTTGAAAATTGCAATCTCTTAACATCCGCTGAGAGAATTAGATGTTTCTCATTTTCGATGCTTCTATTCCTTGTTGAAAGGCAAACAAATAACATTTGTTTTTATTTTAATTAAATCATTAAAATAAAAGTTTTAAACAAAATTCCATGCTCTTTAAGAGTTTCAAATGTAAAAAATTTAAATGCTGACTCTCTGGCTGAATTTTATTTTTGTTTCAACTATTTAAGTTTTTTAACACATGCATAACATCTTCAAATGGTATTTCACTTCATTGTAATAAATATGAAATCTTTGACTCGGGTCATATTGTATTGATTAGGATATTTATAGGTACTGCATCTAGATAAATTCTTTTCCATATTTTCTGTAACAAATGCAACTTTCATTACTTTATAAATATTTTCGCACAACAAACAGTAATTCTGTTCGATTTTTACTCTCCTTAAAATATTTTTTCGAGATAATTTGTACAACACCAGCTCAAAAGTAACTTTATTACTCTGTTACTATTTAATTGATTGCATGCACTATATTTTGACTAAAAACTATTTGAAACAATTCGAACATATGAAATGTGTCTTGTTTGTTTATGAAAGGCAATTAATTATTATATATATATAATTATAAAATTAGGTTTGCTTAAGTAATAAGGGCCTTGGTTTTAAAAAAATGCCCCCCCCCCCCCCACACACACACATTTTCTCTTAAAAACGTTCAGGTATTTTTTCATCAACTCACAATCACCCCTGGGTATTACAATGATGGTAATGCCTAGAAAGTGATCTCAAAAGGGCGATTGATCTTAATTTAAAATTGATACATTGACTGGGACCAGCCTTGTATGGCACAGAGTGCGATGTTGATCACCTCTCTTGATTAATTAGATCAGAATTGAAACAAAATAATAATACTATGTTTTTATTGCACATCTAAGCCTCGCAGATCTACTTCTCGGATTCGCATTCACTTCTTCTAAAGACGGTTTCAAAACATGCTTATACAAAGAAGTCCATTTGTTAGAATAAACAGCATTCACTACTTCTAGGGGATGCCATATGACAGAATTGTGGTATTTCTGGGTGAAACTGTGCGAAATGGGTTCATCGATATCGATGCCCACGATGTGGCGTTTGAAGATTCTGTCTTCCAGTGAATGAAAGGCGAGTGTGGCCACCCGCCCCCCGGGTTTCAAAAACATGTGTGCCATTTGCATTGCATAGTTCAGTTCGTTAAGTTCGTCATTCACGAATATTCTCAGTGCTTGGAACACTTTGGTTGCTACGTGTACGGGGCGGTTGAGCTTGTCGAATCTCTGTTCCCTGAAAAATAATAAGAACACATTTTGTAAAATGCAAATTAATTTTTACTAAAATTACAGCTGGGCTCCCTTAATGGATTAAACAATCTATATACATAAATGACTACTTTTCATTTCGTATGTCCAGGGTAATCTTCCAAACTACTGGACCGATTTTAACCATTTTTTCACCGTAGATAGCTACAGTAACAGGGAGCAGGATAAACTATAATTTATTTCTAAAAAGCTTTGTTTAAAAAAGTTATAATGGAAAATAGTGAATTTCATGTCATTTCCCCATTAAATGATTAAATTTTCAACCTATTGTTGCAAAATTTGGTTGCCTCGCAACAACAATATTAATAGTAATCATGATGAAAATTTTGAACCAAGGCTTCTCTGGAGTAAGTATGACATTTATTGCTTTCTCAGGATTTTTATATTCATCTATGCCGGGTTATTATCGATACCGGGTTAAATAAAAAAAGAACTGATATTGGCAACAGTTAGAAAATAGAAAATGATTTTTTGGAAAATCACACGGATAAAATAGATAAATAACGCATTTAAGTTTGATTTCACGTTCTTCTTCACATCCAGTTAATCATGATCACAAAAAATAGCTTTAAGAAATATGATTCTACTGGGCTTAGTTGAAAGTCATATGCTTATTTTCTTGAATTTGGCATGTTGCATTTAAACCCGTGCGACGCCGGGCATATCAGCTAGTTATAAATAAAATTATAAAAAAATAATAATTGCATGAAAAATTAGTTGTATAAACGTGATACTAAATTATCTGGGATTAAAATTACAAAATACAATGGTTTGGTACATTGAAAATTTATTACATAAAGAGATATTCTTTTAACTGATATTTCAATAAGCTGGCTTAACAACAACTACCAAAAACTTACCTACTAAAAAGAAGAAAAATAAATAAAAATGCAGAGAGGTGTTTTTGGGTTACTAGGAACTTTATTTTTCAGTGCAAAAAGATGCACCTTTGAATATCTTTTTGCATTGAAAAAAGAAATTGAAGTAATCTTGAAACAAAAGTCGACATTTTTACTACTGAGCGATTCCATACCAAATTACCGAATGGGGGTCGCACGACAGACTCGGATTTTTTTTTAATTTGGTACACAGATTGATGGTATAGAGGTATGAAAAAGCCCAAAAGGAAAGTTACCTGCTCCACTTATTTTCTGAGATACATGCCCTCAAAGTTTGTCCGCCACGTCAAAATACTAAAAAAGTGATGTTATTTAATCATTTTTTATAAAAAATCGTACTCATGCAAAATAAAAGTGTTGGATATCTATGGAAACTAGTTACTCCAGGCATTCTGAAAAAAAAAAACTAGAACGTTCATAATGAAAATTGCCAAGGTACAGGGCTCTTTGAAGTTGTCAGCACAAAAACTTGATTTTGCAGATTTTGCTAAAATTCAGGCATTTATTACAAAAAAAGGCAAACAAAACCAAAGGTTTTCTCACTTTCTGGTAGTGTACAGATCCTCCCTGTAAATTGCTACGCAATAAATTTTTTGGGTTTCTCACTCCTTCTTGGAAATATTTTAGCTTAAAGATAAGCCGTAAGGCAAAAAATGCGTTTTTGGCCATCCTGGCAGCCATTTTTCTCATAAAGGGGGAGCAGTAGAAACTTTAATTTTTTTTTTAAACAAGCCACTGATATGTTAGCTATTCACAGGAAAAGAGTTTACTTTTGGTTATTTCTCCCATTAAGAGATATCCTGCTGACAGTATATGCATGTTTTTCGCGACGACCATATGCTTTTGTTCCCCCTCTCATGGACTTAAAATTAATTAAACCAAAAAATAATGATATATTTATTATTAGCTGTATTATCTACCCAATATGTCATGAAATTTAATTTATTAAATCATTGAACAATAAATTAGATAATTGATGAAAACAAGAAAAAGTATTTCTCTGATGCCTGAGCATTATGCATTCATAATTATAAAGCACTAAATACTTTCTTGAGAAATTAATTAACATAAATGAACTCTAAATATCTATATTATAAGCAATACCCAATCTTGTGATTGGGATACTCATGTTTTTAATTGAAGAATTTCTTGAATATCACATGAATGTCAGGAAAATAAATGAGGTCTTTTCGTTTGATGTAGGATATTTTATGACAAATTTCATTTGATGGGCTACTAAAAGAGCTATTAACTTCAGCATCAAATTCCATTTTACCTTATTAACAGTTAAATATTTACAAAATAATTAAACAAATAATTTAATATAAAGCAATGCTTGAAGAATTAAAGTTAGTGCAACTAATTTATTCCCATACTGATCTTTACAAAATTGACATGCGTTGAGCACTGATTAGAACTGACAAGAAAAAGTTTACTCACTAAAATATTAGTTCACAGATACTATAAAGCATACATTCTATTTTCCACAAAATAATACTGCAACAAAGAACAAGGGTATCCTCCTGTTTATAGCCATCAATCAGGAACATCCAATCACAAGATTGGGTATTGCCTATGAGATAAATATTCGAAGCTCCTTTATTTTAATTGATTTTTCAAGAAATTCTTTAGTACCTACCCCTTTATACCCTTGTTCTTTGTTGCAGTATTATTTTGTAGAAAATAAAATGTACGCTTTATTATATCTGTGAACTAGTATTTTAGTAAGTAAACTTTTTCTTGTCAGTTCTTATCAGTGCTCAACGCATGTCAATTTTGTAAAGATCAGTATGGGAATAAATTAGTTGCACTAATTTTAATTCTTCAAGCATGGCTTTATATTAAATTATTTGTTTAATTATTTTGTAAATATTTAACTGTTAATAAGGTAAAATGGAATTCGATGCTGAAGTTAATAGCTCTTTATCACCATGCTCAGTTAGTAGCCCATCAAATGAAATTTGTCATAAAATATCCTACATCAAACGAAAAGACCTCATTTATTTTCCTGACATTCATGTGATATTCAAGAAATTCTTCAATTAAAAACATGAGTATCCCAATCACAAGACTGGGTATTGCTTATAATATAGATATTTAGAGTTCATTTATGTTAATTAATTTCTCAAGAAAGTATTTAGTGCTTTATAATTATGAATGCATAATGCTCAGGCATCAGAGAAATACTTTTTCTTGTTTTCATCAATTATCTAATTTATTGTTCAATGATTTAATAAATTAAATTTCATGACATATTGGGTAGATAATACAGCTAATAATAAATATATCATTATTTTTTGGTTTAATTAATTTTAAGTCCATGAGAGGGGGAACAAAAGCATATGGTCGTCGCGAAAAACATGCATATACTGTCAGCAGGATATCTCTTAATGGGAGAAATAACCAAAAGTAAACTCTTTTCCTGTGAATAGCTAACATATCAGTGGCTTGTTTAAAAAAAAAATTAAAGTTTCTACTGCTCCCCCTTTATGAGAAAAATGGCTGCCAAGATGGCCAAAAACGCATTTTTTGCCTTACGGCTTATTTTTAAGCTAAAATATTTCCAAGAAGGAGTGAGAAACCCAAAAAATTTATTGCGTAGCAATTTACAGGGAGGACCTGTACACTACCAGAAAGTGAGAAAACCTTTGGTTTTGTTTGCCTTTTTTTGTAATAAATGCCTGAATTTTAGCAAAATCTGCAAAATCAAGTTTTTGTGGTGACAACTTCAAAGAGCCCTGTACCTTGGCAATTTTCATTATGAACGTTCTAGTATTTTTTTCAGAATGCCTGGAGTAACTAGTTTCCATAGATATCCAACACTTTTATTTTGCATGAGTACGATTTTTTATAAAAAATGATTAAATAACATCACTTTTTTAGTATTTTGACGTGGCGGACAAACTTTGAGGACATGTATCTCAGAAAATAAATGGAGCAGGTAACTTTCCTTTTGGGCTTTTTCATACCTCTATACCATCAATCTGTGTACCAAATTAAAAAAAAATCCGAGTCGGTCGTGCGACCAACTTTTTTTTTTTTTCGGTGATTTGGTATGGAATCGCTCTACTGTTTTTTCATTGTTGTAACATAGTTTTTTTTTTTTTACAAATTTTGAATATGCATAATAATTTATAAAAATAAATATTTTATATTGTATTGCCAATTTTGGATTCTTAAGATATTTAATTTGTCATTAACTTGAAATAAATAATCAAGATTTAGGTTAAAAATTACATTTGTGTGAAGTGATACAGGTAAATAATCCTCTATGGTATAAGAAACATTTTCCATAAAACGATTTTCTGTGCATAAAATATTCTTGCATAATTAAAGAACACCTTTTTATTTTATTTGTTCAAACTAAATGAAACTAGATATTTTTACCTGCCCAAAATACTTTCCACCAAATTCGCCAACTCATGAGTGGTATTAATGGTTTTCAGCATGAAGCGAGCGTCAAACAAAGCTCGGGCAATTTTCTTTGAATGCCTTTCCTCTCCATAAACTTTAAAAATTTTCGACAAGCTATGAACATCCAATGTATTTAGGACATCAGCGGCTGTTGCTTGATTTGGATATCTGAAATTAAAGAATTTTTAAGATAAATATTAAGCGTTTAAACTACAACAAAAAAGTCCTGGATTTTACATACAGGGATAAAAACAGCTCAATGACAAAAAAGAGGAAAAATTCGGATAGATTTTTTTTTCCATATTATACAAAATTAGTCACGTAAGATTTCCTCTAAATTTACGCCGTGAAATCGAAAGTAAATATTTTTAAAACCTTTTAATTGCTTATTCAATTTATTTCTAAGTCATTTACAACAATGTAGAAAAAAAAGGGGGGTGCAATTTTCGATGAATCAGACACATGTATCTTAAGAAATAAATTCTAATTAATTTTGCATTGTCTTTTGTTATTTTAATAAATTTTAAATTAAAATTTTTGTTAAAAAATAATTTTTCCAATTTTTTGACAAAAATCTCGAATATAACGGAACTTTCTTAATTACTACCTCCTACAATGGAAAGTTATGTTTTTGGCAGCATGCCAAAATAGAGTACATAGTTCGTCGATACTTACAGGTCATCCTTGAGATTTCAATCCTGCTGCATCCTAAAAACATTTCCATTATTCTGGAAGTTGGGAATAATTTCAACCTCTACAACTTAAAATCAACTCATTTTTAAGCTTCATTTTTTTTAATGAGTGCTTTTTTTTTTCTGAACTTTATGCAACATAAATTTTTGATCGCGGAAAGAAAGAAAAAATGCAAAAGGCGGAAAATCGCGGATCCGAGGAAGATTTTCATCCCTGTTACATAAGAGGATTCATTCCTTTTCTGCTTTCAAAAAATATTAACAACACAAAGAGAAGCGTAGATTAATTGAGACGCAGTATAAGGAGGATAAATAAATTTTTCCCACAGTCAAATATTAATACATACATCATCAATGCTAGAAAAAATAATGATTTAATGTAAATAAAAATAAGCATGGGTTATATGTAGCTTTTGCAAAACATACAAATTAAATGCAGAAAAAGAAATATTTTAGTATATGCTTTTACAAGGTTTTCTGTGATTCATTCTATGTGCGTTTGAATATACAAGGCTCAACTGTATTCAGAAGTTTTTAACTTTCTGACTTTGAGATTTTTGTCATAAAACATGTTCTTAGTTGGTTTTCAATAGTGGTCAAATCTGAAAATTAGGCCCTGATCTTGTGCTTGTGGTAAAGCAGTTACGAAGATTCTATGGAACTATCCATCCATCCCTTTGAACACTTCCTCCTCTTGAAAAGCCATTATTCAACATGTACAAAAAAGGGAAATTTTATTCTTACTTTACTAGGGCAACCCAGACAAATATATAACTGCAATTCAACAAAACTCTTTTAGTGCTTTAAAATCACTCTGTAGCTATAGAAAATGAAAATCTCTTTATCAGTGAGATTTACAGGTTAGAAAGTCTGTCGCAATCCTTTTTTTTAAAGGGGAGGGGGGAGAGCGCAGCCTTTCGGAGATTAGCAAAACTATGAAAAGTATTTATAAGTGTCTTTTTAGGGCATTTATGTTGCATGGGCCTCTTGTAATTGCAACAAACTGACTGTAGAAGAGATGAAAACAGCTAAAATCCAATTTACCAGGGGAAATGGACCCATCTACTTGTTTTTAGGGATGTCAGCTTTTGCAGATGTGAGTTAGCCTCTAAAGTAAACAGAGCCACATTGAAATCAATATCAATCACAAGTATCAAATTTTACCTCCCCCTTATCCAGATTAGACTCGTCTTAGCTGGACATTTGCCAATTACACAGCATCCATGGCCAGACAACACGCAACGGGATAAATCCGCTACTGCTCTTTGGTCAAAAACTTTAAGCTTAAATTTCAACTTATTCATAAATAAACCCATATGGTTCAGAGTTACCCTAAACGACTGTACAAAAAAATGTCAAACACATCACACTGAAAGCACTGACCTCAGTATAGGCTTTTAACCCATTAATGCCTGACATTTTTTTTCCAAAGATATTTTGTATACTGGTTACAAACAGTCTCAATGGACAGGAAAAATAATAAAAAAAATATTATGTAAAAAATAAATTTTTTATTAAGGAAAGAAAAATCGTCTTTTAAAAGTTACGATAGACCCCAGGGGGTACATACATTTTTTACTCAATTTTTTTTCTGCCTATGATATAATATTTAAAAAGACTTTTTATAAGAAGAAATAAAACCAGCAATTAACATAAACTGGGAAGCTGGGAATAACTTTGAAAACTTAGCTTTTTTCCTTGAGATTGTGAACGATGTCATTTTTGATAAAGATCATTTTGAAACTGCTACAGAACGCACTTTAGAATGGTTATGTGCTGCAATCTGTTAATAACGAATCGAAACAATACCAAGGTACTCATTGAACACTATTATTTGGTTGAAATGTTCATTTTGGCGAAATTCAAACCCCTTTTTGGACCGTCCCTAAAAAGGGACGCTAGGCATTAATGGGTTAAGGTACAACAATAAAGAGTCGGTGTTTACCTATCACAGTCCATGCGCATGTCAAGGCGGCCATTTTTGTTGACAGAAAATCCTCTTTCTGCGGAATCCAGCTGCATCGAAGAACAGCCGGCATCTATAAGAATTCCATCAACGCTATTTGGCTTTACTCCAACATCTTTCATAAGAAATTCCATCTCGCTAAATCTTCCCAGGATGGGTTTGACTGAGGGACTGAAAGTAGATACAAAGAAAGTTTAGCAACCAAATTTTGTAATTATTAAGTAAAAGCTTCAAGTCTTTTTGTTTAAAAAAAAAAAAAAAAAAAACACCAAGAAGTCATTTTACACAACAATATGAAATACCGTATAATTTTCCTGCAATAGAAATTGTCCCTATAATAAATGTCTTTTTTTTTCTTTCAAATTTGATGCCCTATTAGCAACAACAATCAATTCTCAATAACTCAAAGTTTCAAGAGACAGGCTAAAACTTACAAGTTTTGGGACGATTGAGTCATGGAAAATTCCTACAGCCTTCTCAAGAGTTCGGAACCCAATAAAACTTCGGGGTTAAGAACTATTTTAATTAAAAGGTTTTGAGTTATCGAAAGTTGACTTCATTTGTTGTTTCCAAAAGTGGACAGGTAAAAGGATGAACTAATTTGCCGCCACCAGGGGCGGCATTTCAACATTTCATTTGAGGGGGCGAGTTTGTTAAATATGCTATGTTTTTTTTAACAATATATTAAATATCAGTGTGGAAAAAAATACATATTAGTTAAAAGAAAGATATCAGAAACTTTATTCAATGTTAAAAAAAAAATTGAGTTATTAAAACAATTTAAATTCAATGACCAAACTTTAAAATTAGTTTATAATTAGTTATCACATAAAATGTCTTGATTAGAAATTAGTTTTTAGCTTTCAGTCAAGTTTTAATCTGCAATGTTTGGAGTCAAGAAGAAGAGTTTTTTTTCCATCGATTTCCAGTGTCTTGTGCTGAACAGATCCTTTCTTGTTTTAGAGTATTTCTTAGAAATCATCTTGAGAATATGTTTAAGGATGGGTTTTATCAATTTTTGTTGAAAATTTACAAGCTTTTTCAGTTCCTTTTGCACGTGATCATTGATTTGTGTTCTACACAAATCGAATTTACCCGTTTTTTAACAGCGAAAAATATTTTCGGGTGCGATCGCCCCCTCTTGCCCCCCCCCCCTTATTTGCCGCCCCTGGCCGCCACCAAAGCATTTAAGAATAAGAACTGCTTTCTTTCACCCAGGGGCATAGACATCGTAAAACCGGGTGTATCGGGACCATGGGGTGAATCTGAACAAAACTTCCTGATCATAAAAAAGAAATTATGCCCTTCTCACTTTAAACCAACCTTTAAAATCCAAAATTACATTCATTAACCTGTTTACCAGTGACAAAGTTCATACTCATTTTCAAAAATGAAAATTAAGGACTTTTGAAGGACTCCCAATTTTTTTTAGGGACTCATGGGAAAATATTTAAATAGCTTTTGGAACACAATTTCAAATTACTCAATTTACGAGTAGTACATTAAAATTTAGCGTGCAGAGAGATTTGCAATGGTCTCTAATTCAAATGACAATGAATGATTAAGATCTATTCAAATGACTACCATTCTGAATTGCGAACAGAAAGTAACTATAGAGAATGCTACAAATAGGATAAACAAACGACATCGTCTATGCTTTTCTAGCGTTAAGCTTTTAAATATTTTTACTCATTGAGTTTACTATTATTCTCGCTCATTTTTCTCATTTTAGGATTGTTTTGTTTATATTTGCTACTATTTCATTTTCAATTCAGTAATCATTTTTTCAAATATTTTTTAAATAAATTCACCGTATTTTTTACCATCGTGTAAATATGTTAACACTATTGTTGCTTATTTAAATGCTTAAGTCCTTTTAAATCTTTTTCTTAATTTCAATTCATTTTGACTGTTTTATTTGTACACTATAAGCTTGTTTTTTTTTCCTTCGCTAATCATTCTTAATTTTTTTCGATGGAAATTTTATCAATTGTGGATAATAGAAATTTTTGTGTGGAATATCATTTGTGTAAAATTATCATATGTGGATAATAAAAATTTCAATGGAGCAAATTGCACCCTTGAAATTTTTAGGTGGGAGGTTTTGTGGCCTCCCCGATGTATCAATCTCTTTTTTAAATCCAAAATTATGTTAAATTATACTAAATATAAACTGAAGATGTTTAAAAATCTTAAAATAATTGAAAAAAAAGGAACGATTCAGCATTTCACTTTCTGATAGAAGCAACTTTTAAAAAACATGGGATTTCGTTCAAAATTTTTGAATTTAAAAAAATAAATAAATAAATTTCATTTATTTTATTCTTAAAGAAGCGTATTAAACAACAAAAATGCAAAAACTCCGATTCCTGTAGCGGATGCAAAGAGATTGTAGTTTTCAAAGTGATGACATCAAAAGCATGAAAAAGGAATATAAATGAATTTATTTTGGTAAAAACTTCATGCAATTGCATTTCAAAGGAGTTATAAACATATTATTAATATCTATGAATACAATTAATGCAAAAATAAAGTAAAACGATCCATTCAGCGTTTAACGTTTAGACTCGTAAAAGAACAGTTAATTTTGCTATAAAAATTTAAAACAATGATCTGAAAAAGAAATGATTTCATTTATTTGCCTCCTTATAAAAAGTAATTAGCTTGAAAAATAATAAAAATTCGATTTTCATATCGGATGCAAAGAGATTGCATTTTTCAAAATGAAAGCATCAGAAGTATAGAAATGGTAAATAAAATTATTTATTAAAGTCAAATAATTTTAGAATTACATTTCATCAGGTTTATATAAGGAATGTCATTAATAATCACTGACAGTCTTTTAAAAATTAAGGAAATTTTTTCAAAATTCAGGACTTTTTAAGGGTTTTTTAGGGACCTTAATTTTGCTTGATAAAATTAAGGGTTTTTTAAGGAAGTACGAACCCTGAATGAGGGGACAATGAGCAAATAAAGGAAGTAAAGGCAAGTTGGGGTATTCATATAATAAGTGATCTATCATGGGCGCCTATAGGGGAGGAGATTGCATTTCCTTGCTTATATTACAATTTTTTGGGGGGCGGAGTATCACTTCTTCAGCCATTAATGAATAAGTTAATGAAAATGTGAAATTGTAATTGCTTTAACTAATTTAAACCTTTTTTAAAAAAATATATCGTTTAACTGTAAACTATAGGAAAAATATCTGAGCCCCACTTAAAATTTCGCGTATAGGTGATCTACCTTTGATATTTGACCAGTTCCTTGATGCCGCCACTTAGAAGGTAAGCTGAAACACAGTTTTAATTTCACTATTTAAGGACTAACCTACTACAATACACAGGTAGATTACCTATTACATGAATATAGATGACTCTTACAGCTAAATTTTCCTAAAAAACATTCTGTATGAAATATTTTATCATTTTACAATTTACTAATCCATTCAATGATTAAGGCAAAGAAAACAATGTTGAAACGTACAAATGTGCAAGAGTACTGCGGACATGTGTTTGGGCTAAAAAGAGCGCTTTTTTCAATACAAAAAAATATGAGCTTATGGGTGTAATGTACGTATCCAACAGAAGAAGTCGGATGTCTTTATATCCATAAGCTCATACTTTTTCACATTAAAAAGGCACTCCTTGTAATCCCGAAACACATGTCAGGAGTGATCCTGCGCATTTGTGCTTTTCAACATTGTGTTATGTTTTTATTTTTAAGCACAAAGTTATTTATTTTTTCTACTGATATTTTTTTTTTTTTTTTTTTTTTTTTTTTTTTTTTACAGAAAGTCATTTGAAGAACCTACCAAGATTTAGCAAGTGATTCTGCTTTCTCATAAGCCACAGGATCTCGGTCTAAGCAGTAGAGCTTTATCTTTGCCGCATTCAGCAAGTGATTGCTATGTCCACCAGCACCAAAAGTCATATCTATGAAAACCTAAGATATTAAAACAAAAAATTATTTTTTTTGAAACAATGTTTTACATCATATTCTGTACTAATAATAAAGCTAAAGGTGGGTCTACCTTTCTTTCTGTATGCCTGTTATGCGCGTAGCGCCAAAACCGTTCGGTCGATTTTCATGAAGATTAGAAATGATTTTGTTTCATATTATAAGTTAGCTAGTGATAAGGAACATGTAGCAGAAATTTTAAGAGGAAATCATAATTTTTTAGCTCTCCCCAGGTCCAAATCTGCATGTCACACATGTTACGTAATGAGTGTGATTTTATTTGCATGATGTATAGATTTTTTTTTACTACAAAAAAATTAGTTAAAAAAATTTTCCATTGTTTCCTACATTTGGCAGTGCAACCCATCCTTCAAGTTTTAATTCTTGTATTTTTTAATTCTTTTTATTCTAAAATTTTACTTCTCAGGAGAGATTTCACATCAGCAAAGATGAGATAAAAAAAAGAAAATTCAGTTTAAAATGCATGGAGTGTTGTGCCAAAAAATTGATGGCATGCAAAGAATGCATGTAATACTAGTGAACCATTTAGAAAATAAAATTAATTTATCGCATATACACAAGAAAACAAGCAGCTAGATATTGTTATTAAAAATTATTGCCATTTGTCTGATTTCCTGAATGTAGAGTTTAACCTAGTACCAGGAAATTGGTGCCGTGCGTTATGATGACAAATATTTCCAGAAGTTTTATCCATTACAAAATATCACATAGAAGTCAGTCTAATGCTCAAATCAGGGAGATACTGTAAATGGTCAAGTATCATGACATTCTACATTACAAGTTTAACTAAGTTGTGAAGAAAATCGGTGCTCTAGAAGTAGCAGGGTTTCGTGGGTTGTTCGTATTCCTGGACAATGTTGATAATAAGAACTAGAGGCATTTTCATTTGTCTTTTCTTTTTCTTAAGTTACTGTTTTTGTATAGAGTTGCACAAAGAGTTTTCAAGCTCTTAATTATTTTCATTATTTGTTTTCAAATGTATGAATGCATTTTGCAACTGTTTGATAATGAGCTTCAAAATGAGTGTGCATATTCCTTATAATATTATTTAAATGTAATTAAATAAATTAGTGTTTGTTTGCTCAAAAATGTATAAGAAAAGTGCTAGGGATGCACCAATTAATAGACCATAATCGGCCCCTTTGCCTCTTATTTATAATTGGCCAAATTTTGATGATTAATCAGTGAAAAAATATTTTTTTTTATTTTTCAAAGCATACCTTCAACAAGGAACTATGATGATTTAACTAAGCAACAGTGAATATCTTTCAGCAAGCATTATTATAAATTATTGTTAATTATATTAACAATATGAAAATTAGCTGAAAAAAATTGGATGAAATTTTGAAATTATTTTGGAAAAGTTAGGAAAATGGGGCAAAAGTAGTATTTCATAAATAAATTAATCACTGGTATTTCTAAAATCGATATTATAAAAGAAAAGTGATATAGAAATTGACAATTTTTAAAAAAATCTCATTAATTGGCCAAGCCAATTAGTTAGACGATTATAAACAACCGATTAATCGGTAATCGGCCAATTTGCTTATTGGTACATCCCTAAAAAGCACTGCTTGAAAATATTTCACACAAGTTCAATATTTTAACCTTTCTAAGTGAAATAAGATGAGTGTAACCTGAAATTTCAGAGTCAGTCACACACATTACATTAGATGTTCACACACGTTACAACTGTTTACATGCATTTTCTCCCAAAATCAAAGCAATTTAAAGAAATATAATAATGTAACACAAATCCTTACACTATATTGTAATTATTCCAAAACAAAAGAATAGCAGTTTACTTCACAATTCACAGGAAAAAAATAAGTTGTAAAACTTGATAACAAATTGCAGTTTTCAGTCGTCACACATGTTACAAGTTTTGTAAAATTTATAATAAATTATAAAAAACTAGGAACAATAAAATTGAGCATGATATTAGTTTACAAAAGGGTGTATATTAAGATAATATTAACCAATGCTTGATTCTTTGATGCTGCACTAGTGAAAAAGGACCTTAAAAATGAAAAAGTGTGTACAAATGTCACACACGTTACCGTGGAATTGCCCTGTTGTGAAAAAAATCGTCTGCTTTTCTTTTTTCAGGTTTTAAGAAATTAAAACTCGGTAAATTATAAAAATATTGTATAAATTGAAGTATTGCAATATTCTTTCTTAAATGTTTCATTTCAAAAAATATATTATTTTGTTTTTAAAGAGAGGAAAGAAAACTTCTTTCTTCTTTTAAACTTTGGTAAGATTTCTGTAAGCAACAAAATTGTTCTTATTTTCTCTTTTGGCTTATTTTTACAGCATACTTTTGAGGAATTACAATTGGATTATAACTAAAATTGAGTATTCTTTCTGCAATATCAATTTATTACCAAATAACCTTTAAATTTTATACCACGGGCAAAGCTGTGCGGGTACCGCTAGTTTGAAATAAAGAGCAAGACAAGTCAATAAAAATATTAATAATTTTCACTCACTAACGCTTCACTTCACACTCCAGGATCCCCTGTACAAATCACAACTCATGGTCTAATTAGGATGGGGCCCTGATGAGTGCTGTTTTTTCTTTTTTTTAATTCAGACCAGGAGCTGAGCAAATTCCTAGTCCAGTACTCCTAGAGTTATTGATTCAATTTTGAAGAACTTTGTGACCATGACCCCTATTTAACGTCGCCCAGCCACCATTAGTGACACAGGTGACTCATTAACAGTAAGAAAGTATGAGAAAAGTGAAAATTTCATATAACTTGGATCAGGACCGCATTTAAGGGGTGGGTTGTTGGGGTCCAAACCCCATCTGAACTTTTTCAAAACTATTACAAAAAATGTTTTAAGACTTTTTTCGCTGACATTTTTTTTACTGTTTTATTTCTCAATTTCATTTGAAAAATGAAATTATCATTGTTGAATAATTGTGCAAATTAAGAGAGTTATCTGCAGCGTTTATTTTTAATGCAGTCTTACAAAACAATACAATGTTTTCCTTTGAAGTTGGAATATACTGCTTACAAAAACATATAAATGCTTTAAATTTGAAAGTACTAAACCTTATTTTTGCGACACATTTTGTACATAACAAAAAGCAATTGAAAATAGAGCATGAAATCAAATTTCATTGATCATATCTGTACCTCAGAACCAGACTAACGTAAGTCCATTTTCGTCATTTTTCAGTAGAGGGGAAAAACGATGTATTCGACAATCTTGTTTCCCCTCTACCAAAAAATGACGAAAATGGACTTACGTTAGTCTGGTTCTGAGGTACAGATATAAACAAATACGTTTGTTAAAACCCTCCCTAAAATAAAAGCCTGTTTACAGCCCTGACCTGGGTTTCCAGAACAATTTTCAGAGATAAAGACCAGTCGAAAAAGAAACGGACAACTCTTGTCCAAGCAAGCACTTTATTTTATTTTTCAGTCCAAGCACATTTACACCGCACACACTCATATGAGCTTTCCCTGTCTTAGAAAACATTTAGGTACAGTTGGACTGGCTCATTCTCTAAAATCACCACTGTGCTCAGCAGGATTTGCCATGTAGCAAATGGTCTTAGAAAACATTTAGGTACAGTTGGACTGGCTCACTCTCCAAAATCACCACTGTGCTCAGCAGTGATTTGCCATGTAGCAAATGGTTCAAATGAAAGATCTTAAGCTGAACACAAAAAAGTTTTTATTTTAAACGAAGGGATGCATAAACAATGTAAAATTTATCAAAAAGTGGCAAAAACCACTCCCATTTATATGCGAATACATTGATTTCCCAAAGTCAGGGGGGGGGGCAATTGACCCCCCTAAATGACGGGCCTGATTGCAACAAGTCCCAAAAAGTAAATCTACCACTGACTGAGCTCAACTAATGTTAACCTGATCAATTCAACTCTTGTCTTCATAACATGGTTTTTAAAGATACTACTGATGATTTTAATTGTTTTAAATTTTTTAATGAATTATATTGCGTTCCTTGACAAAGGCTGTTGGTAATTTTGCCCAGAGATCTGATGTAGATTAAAAAAACTTTATTTTATATCTTAGTGTTTTCAATTTATTTTATCCAACTTTGTATGCAGACCATAACAACTTGATTTAGCAGCCATACCAATAAAGTGAAAATCGCAACAAACCAAAAAAAAATTTTTTCCACATTGCAAACTATTTTAAGGTTCTTTTTTGAAGAAAAACTTATTTCTTAGTTGCTTGAACCATACTGGTATTCTTTTGGTTCCATTTTATTTATTTTTTTTACCAGTGAGTGGAAGAGGAAGGTACCTCTCGACCTCAAAACTAGAAGGGTAAACAGGAACAACTCAAACAGGGTATTTTGTCCACTTTTCTCTAAAAAGTGATGCAGTAAAAACCCCACTCTTATTCATATGTTTGATATATAAAATAAAAACTACAAAATACGCAATAGAACTATTATGTATAACTTCGCTGACATTGCTTTATTTCTTAAGGATAAAATGTTTTTCAATCAATCAATTAGAGTCAAATGTCTTGATAGTACATAATTTATAATCTCATAAATTCACAGAGAAAATCTTAAAGTCAATTTAGGTACAACTAATTTTAGCTATTTTTTTCTGTAAAAGTAACCACTTTAAACATTAGAAATGCGGGCCTGCACTAAACCCCTGTGGGATCAAGTTGGCGGCAGGATCAACACTCGACTAATTAAAACATTACCGACGATGCGGTAAATTACTGGAACATTTTATTAGTAATACATTACCTGACCATCTTTGGGTTGTAATGCTTCTATTATTTCTTTTGGCATTACCGGCACATGGCTATATTCTTCAGGATTCTCGGAATTCTCGAAATTTGCATCAGACGATACAGCATGCGTATTGGAATGAGAGTTACAAATACCATACCAAAGAGTAGCTTTATATGATTTAATATGCAGTTTTGAAAATCCACGCGATACAAAATAAATATTTTTACATAAGACGTTCATATTGATTCCAGGAAATTTCGGGACTTTTTGAAATTGCAACAAAAAAGTACACAAGAAGAGTTAAAGAGAGTAAAAAATTATCATTTCAAAATGTTGTGGGATATTTAAATATCAATTTCATTTGAAAAAGAATGCATGCAAAAGACAACTTTGTTTACAAACAAGAACGCAGTAGTGATGGTACTTGGAGTATTTCTGCACTATCATCTGCAAACGTGATTGGTTTAGAAGTCGTTTGATAACCTTCCTACTTTTATCCTTCATAATAAAACATGTAAATTTTTTAAATCAACAATGGATTTTTAGTTTATGTTCAGATGTTTCTATTTTGAGATTCTTAGAAATTTTACTAATGCATCTTTTTAAAAAATAAATGGTATTCAAATAGAGGTAAAGCCGATAATAGTATTTCCTAAGGGTCACAGTCACAGGGTGTGAACCTTGGTTGGTTTGTTTGCGTTTACACGGATATACAAATTTTTCACGTATTGTGTTTAAAGAATTATTTATTTAGAATTCATAAAGTGGTATGAATAAGGTAAATTTTGTCTGTGTTTATCGAAAATAATCGTGAGATTGTTTCAATGCACAGCAATATTTTGTATACTTTGTTTTCTTCAGTTTTTACTACACATAGACTTAGCAAATCAAGGTAAGTTTTCATCATTTTTTTACATCAATATGTGACGCAATCTTAGCTTTCTAGCAATGTAAAAACGTGCAATTTTATAGGGAGGTTCATAATTTTTCATAAATTGTGAGTTACTGTACTATTGAATTTGAACATTGCTAGGCAGGGAACGTTTTTGAAAAGGGTTCATAGGGTGGGTCGGCGTAATTTGGGTATAAAAATGGACCTACTTTGAGCTTTCCAGTCCTGTAAAAAAAAATTATATGTATATATTTTTCTTTTTCTTGTATCATCTTAGCATTTTGACTTTCTAGAATAGTTTTTCACAAATTTCAAGTTAATAGATGCATTTGTATATTAATGGCTAATTAAGTTTCACTATACCTAAATTACCCCGTGGACGGGGGAATTTGGGTATAGTAATGGTTAGAGAACAAAGCTTGGTTTTTAACAACTACCCTACTTAATTTTTGCAAACTTATGTTGAATGTAGATATAATATAAATAATGAGATAGTATAAATATTAACTTTTATGAGTATTAAGACAAATTCTAAGTTACAAATGAAAAAATTCCAGATTATAATTAAAATAAATTCTAGGTTATATACAAAACATTGCACAAAATGACTATTATGAAATGGGTTTTTTTGTGAGAGAAGTAATTTTTTGTGAGAGCAACATTCAAGCAAATTTAAAAAATCTTCCATTATAGTCTGGAACAGGAAATGTATCTGAAATCGGTCCCAACTTAACCCATTCAACATCATCCTCGTCCGGGAAAATGTAACGTTGACCGTCACCTTCACATTTCCTTAAAAATTTAACGCTATAATTTTCTGGACTTTCAGGGTCTTGGGCAATTATTTGCCCCCTGAATTCTTTTGGAGTTTTCCCACATTCACTCTGATCATTTACTGAAACCCATGATCCTACATGGCTTGTAGAAGGCTGGGAAAGGTTATCTTCACTCTTCACTTTTGTTTTCTCGAACTGACTCATCTTGATAGTTTTTGTAGATTTTTTCTTTATTTTAACAGGTTTCTCTGACACAGTTTTAGCAAAAAAAACCTTAGGTAGTTAGGATGCTTATAAATTCCTGCTTTTGTAGTCCATTAAAACAATCATTTGTCCTTCTGATTGGTAACTGAACGGTATACCCAAATTACCCCGTGTTTTTAAATCATTAATTACATGAAAACTAATAGTGATAAATTTTTTAATTTAATGACAAATTAGAGTAGACATATGTAATGTATACATTCCTGAATTTGAAAAACATAGTCACAGGTTCATTCCCAACACTATTTGAAAGTAGTTGGTTCGCATTACACTGCCATCTTCAAGAAGTTTAATTTTATTTTTTATCAATTTCAATAAAAGTGTTGGAACCATCTTTTTAGCATATTGTCATAGGTATGGAGGATGTTTATAACTGAATTTTTGTAGGTATCTCAAATGATTATTTTTCATTTTATTCAATAAAACGTAGTTTATACCCAAATTCCGCCGATTACCCAAATTACCCCGACCCACCCTAATGCTCTTGTTTATGACCCATAATAAATTACTTTTCTAAATTCATAGACACCAGACAAAAATTTACTATTTTATGAATATCTTAAGAAATCAAGATACTCTGACTACATGAAGTTATTATAGTGTATTCGCCAATGGTAATTTGTTCAACACTAATACTGTGATACACAAATGCGCATTCATGCCTTTGACATAGTAGATAGACACAAGATATAGTTACTTTTTACTCTGTATTGATTTTATTAATTGGAGGTTATTTTATGTACTATTTTTTTCAACTCAGGCATGGAATTTAGTTAATTTTTATGAATAAATCACTTGCAAAGCCTTAAAAAATTTTCGTTGTCTTTAACAATATTCAACTGAGTACTTGATCAAAATTTGACTGTTCCGAGTATTTACCAAGTAATCGGTACAACACTGTAGCATATTTAACTCCTCCTTAAGCCGTTTTTTACTATGGTTCGTTAGTAAGATGAACTCAACTTCTCTAAATTTAGTCGTATTTATTTACATGTACTTATTGATATACATTATGTAAAAATGAGCGTAAGAAAATATTAACATAACCAACTAACGGTCTGATCTAGCACGCAGTACCACTGCTTTCTCTCGGACCTCGAGAGTCGCTCTCTCTCCAATTCCTCTACTTTTCCGCACTATAACACCAAGTTAAACTAACCTGTGGGACCAGGAGCGAGAAGTTGATAAAACTCACCGTTGGAGGCGTCAGACACTGTAGACCCTAATTAATATGATTAACCATGTAGGAATACATTGAAAAATAAGTGTAAAAACTGTTCAAAATATGCTACAAATATTTTCTTTTGAAGTTTTCGTCTCTATAGCCCTAAGAATAATGTTAATGGTTAATTTAATGATTCCTCCAAATGAAAATAGTGCCAATGAAACTAACAAATACTTTTAAAAAATGGGCTATCCCTAAAAAAAGGGTAGCTGATAGAGGAGCATTGTGGTCATATTTTTATTCTGTGCACAGTGTTCAAACTAAAGAAAATTCTAAGGTGGGATTTTTTAGCCTGTTAAGTAGAATTTATGTGAGAACAGCATGCAAATGGATTTTTTTAGTGCAATTTTGAAAAACATTGCGAATTGTGCAATCCTGCATTCTGATGGAAACCCTGAGTGCATCATTTTACAGTAAAAGAATCAGCAAGAATGGTGTCAAAAGCATTTAGAGAGGGTTTTCTTACCAAGCAGTGTTATCACCTTTAATAAGTTGAATTCCAAATGTAAGGAAAACTTTCACGTAATTCCTATAATATGTAGACGAAGAAACTGATCCTAATTAGTATTATACATCAATTGAAAGCACTGTTTTTTTTTTTTTTTTTTTTTTTTTTTTTTTTGCATGAGATGAAGTTTGTTCGAAATTTCCAAAGTAAAGTTTGACCGTGGAGAGAAGAAAAAATGAATCACTTCATTTTGAAAAATCAGCAGAAAAAAAGCATCAGCAGAAATTTTTTTTTTTTTTTTTTTTTTTTTTTTTTTCTTTACTTAGTTCATTAAAGTTTTTACTGCCTGCATTATCTCTCTGATGCTACCTATTATAAGTTGAAACAATCTGTTTCCGCTTCGAGGTCACCCGCTGTCTTTCTGTAGATTTTTATACTTCTTCCAAGCTTAAATGTAGATGAGCCTTTGATCAGAAACAGCAAGTCATTGTTGAAGGCAGTCACTGTTTTAGTCCAATACCTTCATCATGAAGTTTGATCAATTTGATTGGCTGCTGCATCACCATCGTTAGACTTTTTTTACATCAAGATAACTGGTGCACTAAAGGATTGTTGTTTGCCATAAGCCAATAAATAAAGACTGCTCAATGCAAAAAGCACTGGTGGAACAAAAAAAAATGTCTTAGCAAGTTAGCAAGTCTAATTGCTTTAAAACTAAGAACATGGATAATGATATTATGATTTGTATGTTAAAGCAATGCATTTTTGCATTTGGTACTAATCTGGACTAACATGTTGACAAGTCATAAATTTGAAACTAGCCATGAAAAAAGAAGCAATATCAAGTTAGACTATTAATCTTTGAAAAAACCCCTACTCAGTCTGACCAAACAAGCTTAATTTTTAAACTGATAGAAATCATTCTTCAACAAGTCACAAATTGCAAATTTTAAGAAGACTAACATTTCTAATGTTAAAAATCAATGCTTCTTACCTTAAACCATTCATTAACTGAAAAATGCCTTTTTGGCAATGCAAAAGCATTTTGATTTTTTAAAAAAAAAATTATTCACAGCTCATGAATTGATTTATTCAACATTTATTTTTCAGTTACAACCTGTTATTGGGAATGTCTTCTGAATTGATAGAACCAATGGAATCCCCCACAATAAACTGGTGAAAATAGTGCTGATAAATATCCGAGCATGCTTCAGAAGATAAACAGTGACTTGAAGGCATTCGTTAGTCCAATGAAAGTTAGTAATCTTAAAATAACTCCAAGGTAATGTTCAAGATTTAGGTCATGGCAAAAGTTTTGGGCGAGCTAAAAGATTCAAAGGTGTTCATCTGTGAGTACTGTGGCAAGTTCTTCAAGGAAAAGTCTTTGATAAAAGAGCATCTACTGACACATACAGAAGCAAAGCTGTACTCTTGCAATGTTTGTGAGAAATCTTTTACTACAAGCGAGTCTCTTAAAAATCACTCAATAGGTCATACGAGGTTTCCACATCATGTGTGTGAAACTTGTGGTGAAGCTTTCACAAAACTTAAGGAATTGAGGGCCCATTGTAAAGCCACCCATGTAAAAGTCGATGAAGAAATACACGCTTGTGAGAGGTGCAACAGGACTTTTTTCCGAAAAGCGAACTTTGAGCAGCACTTGAGATCTCATAAAGAATTGCCTTATGCTTGCACACATTGTAAGAGGTCCTTCGCAGAGGCAAGCGATTTGGAGCGTCATGCCGGTACGAACTGTCGGAAAGTCAAACATCCCTGCGAATTCTGCGAGAGGGTTTTCGATAGGAAAATGGATTTGCAAAAGCATCTCGCCAGGCTGCATTCACGGCCTTGCAGGCAGTGTGGTGAAACCTTTGGGAATAAAAGAGACTTGAACCTTCACCTTATTAACTGTAGAAGGAAAGTTAACCTCCTAGCCTGTTTTCACTGCGATACAGTTTTCCAGAGAAGGGATGAATGGCGAAAGCATCTCTTGACCCATGAGGAGCAAAAATATAAATGCGAACATTGTGACAGAACTTTTTCGCGACTGTACGATTTAGAAAACCATTCTCTGTCGCACGAAGGTCTGTTGTTTTGCTGCGACCGGTGCGATAAGATGTTCACCGACAAAGGTAACTACCTAGACCACAAGAAGGCACATTCGCATGCTTGCGAGTTTTGCGGAAAGGGTTTTCCGGACGACACCGAGCTGGCCGCTCACATGGAGAGTCACATCATTTCGGCATACGTTTGTGCCACTTGTGGACAATCCTTTTTGGAAGAGATGGATTTACAAAATCATGAAAAGGACCACGAGGAAGAATATGTTTGCAAGGTGTGCTCTAAAACCTTTGTTTTGTTGGACGAGTTTGAAGAGCATAATAAATCGCACGGTCAGGAAAAACCGTATATTTGTGAATGGTGTGGAAGAACCTTTGCTTATGATAGAATTTTGCAAATGCATTCAATCGTGCATACTGGAAAGTTGCCGTAAATCTGCACAGATGTGTTAAAGATATTTCCTGCCGAACTGTGCTATCGCCAAGCTCTTTAAAAATTCATGTATTTTGTAAATTTTCATTAAAAAAAGTTTTTGTAGAAATTACGCGTTAGATGCAATTTGTAAAATGCTGTAAAGGTTTCTGCATATCAAATTTCTTAGCATTTCTCATGAAAAAACATATGGTGATGATATTTATTATTATAATTTGAAATTATTCTGATTGCTTCATCGATAGTACGAAATGGACCTCATTATCATGTTGAATAAAACTTTTCATATAAAAGGTGCAGTGGATTTTTTTTAATTTTAGGTGTGCAAAACCTAGATTTTTTCTATTTCAAAGTAAAATTGATGTCTTCGTACTGATTTTTGAGTGTATATAATATCTTAAAATATGAATAAAAAAGAATAATATACGTTGCCAGTGATTTTCAAATGTTTTTAAAATCTTTTAATACTTCTTTTTTAATTCACAGTTTGAAAATGCAGTACAATTTCATTTAACTAAATTAACGGGGGGTTTTTTCTACGAGCTCACTACTCTACCTTTTTTTCCTACCTCATTTGATTTCCCTTTTCTCCCCCTCCTGATTGCATGATTTCATTTTCCATTGCCCGAAACATTGTTTCAGAAATTTAATTCGTTTTTACAACAAGCATGGAATTTCTATTAGTTTAAAAGTTAGTAATTTTTTTTAATTTTTAATCTGGCAGCATTGAGCTCCTTCGTTGAGGGAAGTTGTTTTCTGGTTTTTTTTTTTTTTTTTTTTTTATTTCATTCCTTTTACAGCTTGTAAATATTTTAATAATTACAGCTGAATCCATTTGTTACTTCTTGAGATATCAGCCAAAATGTTTTAGCACCAATATATTCAGTGTTGGCAAAAACTAGGGGGTTTTAAAAAGTCGATTTTTTTTGTATTTAAAAAAAAATGTTTAAGGAAAAAAAAAGCTAAAACTGTGGGAGTGAGGGGGGGCTTGAATGGAAAAGTAAAAGTGGTAGTACTTTTTAGGGAAATATCAGTACAATTTTATTTTTCAGAAAAAAAATTTAGTTCGAACAAGTTAGTTTAAAAAATATTTGATATACCTTGTTTTAAATGTCATATATAATACACAATTCAATAAATTAAGTTTTTGAAAGATTTTTCCGTAAAGTTACCCATCAAAATAAATCAGAAGTAAACTTTTTAGTGTGAAGATTTCACTATATAAATAACAAATCCTCTGAAAATCAGTTATGACAAGTCTTATTAAATGAAGTTTTTGAATTATTTCTTGATCAGTTATAGTGAAAAGTAATTTTTTATTTTAAATCTTTTAAAAAATTTTCCCTTATTGTGTTAAAACTTCATTATGTATGAGTGCTTTTAAATTTGACCTGCAGTTAAGTACAATGTATAGCTGATTGTAATTCTAAGCACATTATATTTTTTTAATATTAATTGTCTGTTGTGTGGAATAAATAAATAATAAAGTTGTGTAAATATTTTAGTTTAATTTATTATGCTTGAAACTTCTTAAAATTTAAAATAAAAAGTGCAAAACATTCTCACATACATTTATGTACAAAATTTTGTTCTATTTTCTGCAGTAACTTTTTATAGATATGTCAGCGTGTGTGGTGTGGTACGAGATATAATACTATTTGTTTTAATAAATTAGGTGCCTAAAGACACCAGTTGATGCATGTAGAATTTTAATGATGAAATGATCTACTCTAAAATAACATGGAGCAAGCCTTTTTTTTTTATAATACATTTTTAAGCTACCTCTATCTTTACCATTCTTTTCTAATTTTGGTTTGTTTATTTTTCAGCTACTTTTCCCTCATGCAAAACCTCAAAACAAAGAAGCAATGCATCTTTTTGTGAAGTCTTAGTGAAATATTTTCTGATTCTACCTTAAAAAAATGTTCTTGAAAATGGAAAAGAGTTTGTCTGACACAAGAATAAAATACTAGACTGTTCATCTGTGGATAAGATTAAAAATTTGGGAAGAGTCAAAGTATACTAAGAGATATATATATAAGTACATTTAGTTCTTTACTATAATGCTTGTCGTCATGGAATATGTATCCTGTTTATGTTAGAACAATTATTTTCTACCACATAACAAGGTTTTTGTAATTATGAGGTACAATTGTCAAATAGAATTCGATGATTTCTATTCAAGTCCTGTGGACTTAAATTTTTTCTAGAAATTTATTTATTTATTGATTTATTTATTTTCTATCCTAGTCTCCAAAAAAAGGTTTACCATTTACGTTGGACATGACACACAAATCAAATAAATTTTCCTAGTTATGTGAAAAACAGAGAGCAAGATATTAGTATAAGAATTCAGAATTTTTTTCACAAAGAATAATATTTTGAATCAGACTTCTTAAATGGCTGCTATTGGAGACAGTTTGAAAAATTCTGAACTGCAGCTTTCTGAATCTTCTGAGGCCCAAAAATCTATAATGCGAGAAGAAGTCAACATTTTACCTGGAAAAGAACTTTACACTTGTCGTATATGTAACAAGTCTCTTTCTTGTAAGAAGTCCTTCAATCGTCATGTACTATTTCACACGAAGGAAAAGCCGTATGAATGTGAAATATGTCAGCAGTCTTTTTTCTATGTTTCGCAGTTGAAAACGCATGCCGCAGTACACACAATGAAAAAGTCACACACCTGTGAAATTTGCAAAAAGTCATTTTCTACTGAGCAATATTTGAAGATTCACAACGGAACCTTAGAAAAACTGTATACGTGCAAAATCTGCCAGCAGTCTTTCACTCCTAAGTGCGCCTTGAAACTTCACTTTCGGACTCACGCACAGGAAAAACTGTACACTTGTGAAATATGCAACAAGTCTCTTTCTTGCAAGAAATCCTTCAAACGGCATGTTCTTTTTCACACCATGGAAAAGCCATATCGGTGCGAAATTTGCAAACAGTCTTTCTTCTACCTTTCTCAATTGACACTACATGCCCTGGTTCACTCGAAAGAAAAGCCGCACAACTGTAAAATCTGCAACAAGTCGTTTGCTACGGAGCAAACCTTGAAGATTCACAACAGAATCCATACTTTAGAAAAACCCTACGAGTGCTCGGTTTGCCAGCAGTCCTTCGCTCACAAGTTCGCCCTCAAATATCACACTAGGATGACGCATACGGGAGAAATGCCGTTCGCTTGTGATATTTGTGGCAAGTCCTTTGCCATCAGCTCGAATTTGAGGACACATTATCTGACGCATACTGGGGAAAAGCCGTTCAATTGCGATATTTGTACTCGTTCCTTTGCTTGCTCTTCAAGTTTGAAAAGTCATTATCGGAAACATGCTTGGGAGAGGTCGTAGATGTTTGCTGCTAATCCTCATTTTATTTGGAGTGGGATGTTCGAAAAGTCATCACTTTGTTCACGCTGGTGAAAAACCACATAGGTCTGAAAATTAAACCATCCTTTGCTTGCATGCCAAATTCAAGAATTCACTCTCAGATTTGCTACAAAGAAAGAGCCTTGGAGGCTGCCCACAAATGATGTCATTCTTTGAGAGTAGGGGGAGGGGTACAGAATTGTGATAGAGGGTAACGAGAAGTGTGACATCACACATTTTTATTAGATATTAATGAAAAATTCCGTAACATGTGACAAAGGGGGAGATGCTACAAAATTATGTATGACACTTTGGGACCAAAAAGGGTAGGGGGTGTCAAATATCTTGAGAAAAAAAGTCGGACATCATTTATGGACATCTCATTATGCCTATCATAATCATTTAGTTAGATTCGTTATATAAAAATGAAGGGTAAAAGAAATGATGGAAGTTCATACGTACTAGTGAAATCTGCGAAACATCTTTTGTCTTCAGTCTTCCCTATCGAATTCATAGTGGACAAAAGTCATGTAGTTGTGGTTTTAGCTAGAAGACTTTTTCTCGATATTGGTGTTAGAAATATAATTAGCAAATGAAGTTGAGATGTATTTGGTCAATGATGTGTCCAAACCTTTTCTCTAAACACACATTATGTTAACGTATCTTCCAACTCACGTTGTCAATACTGATCAATAAAGATGTGACACAACCCGTTTTGAAGTTGGGTGTGCTATTGTAATGTTTGTAGAGAGCTATTTATTTCGTGAAGTTGCTGATGAAAACCCATATCATGATAAACTGAGGTATGATGATGTTCTTTGTGGAAAGTTGTTTTCTGCAATTTCTGATTTAAAGCTTTTGATGTTGGCAGGTGAGTTAATAAATAAAACGAAAGAACAGTCGCAAAAATATTTGAAAGTTGATTTTGTAACAATAATACAAAAGTAAATAAACATTTGAGAAAAATTATTAAAAGTAAAAGCAGGTGAAAATGTGAAATTGGAACTTATTTTTAATATTATTATCATTATTTTATTAGTGTTAATTTATTTTATTTTTTATGTTGTGGATGAGAAAAAATCACTGAGGAGTGGTAAAATTTTCTTGCCAAACCCTGAAATCATGGAAAGATCGGAAATTGGTCGGTCGTTTTGAGGCGATATTTGCTATTTCGCGAAATGGCCGACTTAGGGCTTTGATTTGTGGTTTGAAATAGGGTATGTTCGAATAGAATAGCGCAACGGTGACGATGAGTCTTCATAACAGGCGTAGGTCCAGGGGGGGTCATGACCCCCCCCCCTTAAGCGAAGTAAAACTGCAGTTTTGGGAGCAGTTTGAACTACCCCATTTCGCACAAAAACTTTGACCCCCCCTTTCCAAAAATGACCCCCTCCTTAACCAGAAGCTGGATCTGCCCTTGCTTCATAATGTGTATTCATCTACGATCGACAACTGGTTACTCTGTTAGAACGTGCGTGGTTAATCACTAGTTATCGTTGGCGGCATCAAACATCTTGAAATCTGCTGTCAGGGCCCTGCTCCATAATAAAGCCCGGTTTCCTAGAATCGTCGCTGACGCCGAAGGGACGCACGCTGGAATCAGAACCAGTTTGATTGGAACGGAGCTCAGGCGTATGCGCAGAAGGCGGCGGCGTCTGTCGCCTCGCCAGAGATCGACGATTTCACTCCTAGGAAACCAGGCCTTTAAGAGTCCTACTTCACATCAGCGAAAAACACGACCGAAACTGAAGGCAGAAACCTAAAATCCGGGTACTTTCCATAGGAACACTATTTGCTCCATTTTACGTTTCTGCTTTACGCTCGCATTTTCCGCTGATGTGGAGCAGGGCCCTCACTGTCAAAATGTGACTTTTCGACGTGACGTTTTTCAACGGTTACAAACCAACCAACCGGATTAGCCTGTGGTTCTACTCGAACACGATCGTAATTTTTAATTAAATTCACAATAGCTTTGCATATCCTAATAGAAATCACCTTCAAAAAGTGATATTTTAAACACAAATTAAATAGTCACTTTGTAATTGGCACTAAGTTAGTCACGTGACTTCTCTCTTAAACCGCTCTATACCGTAGCCTACGTGGATGAGCGCTCCGCTTTACACCAGCTAAAAGGGGATGAAAAAATTAGAACTGTTAACGCGCCATCTGTCGGCTCAAAGCGCATTTATAATGAAATTTCTACGGGATTTTGAGTGTCGGACTTGATAGATTTTTCAAAAATTATGGGCATTTTTTTTCAAAATTTCAACTCACTAGCATTGTAACAACTCAGGTTGATCTCCAAAAGCTACTGAAAAGAAATTTTTTTTGCTTGGAAATTAAATTAACGCTAGATGAACACGACTCTGTCCGTAATTGCGCTTCAGATTAAAAAATGAACAAGCTACTTTTGAAAAAGGAAAAAAAATATATCTTTTTTTTATTACAACATTTTTTCTAGGATTTTCAATCTTATGTGAAGTTATCAGCTGCCACTTAGCTGTTTCTGCGTTTTGCTAAATGCATTTTAAAACTTTAGAACGCAATAAAAATACTTTAAAAACTAATAATGCATCACAAAAAAATATTATTTTCCCGTACATATACATGAGTGCAGCAGCAAACAGGTCTTATGCACTTTCACCCCATGATTTTTTTTTTTAAAGTAAGTTATTTTTAAAAATTTATATTAATTAAAAACCGTTTTTAATATTTTTAACTTTATTTTTTAAAAAGAATTATGAATTTAAATTTAAAAAATTGAAAAAACATTTTATTCAGAGAAATAAACTTGTTAAATTAAAAAATAAACGAAAATTAAAGAATAATAAAAAGGAAAAAATAAATAAATAAATAAATAAAGATTTAAAAAATCATTAATTTTTAACTGTGAAATAGGGGGGGGGGCACTAAGGATGGATCCTTTACTTTTGAAAGTGAGAGAGCAGTCATCCTCTTTATCCCCTGTGCGAGCCGTCCAAGGAGGTTAAAAGGAAGGAGCCTCATCTCCTTTGGCAACGCGGGTGAAAATGTGTCCCGATTTTTCCACTGCCGAGAGATGGCGCTGAAGCCGATTGACTTATGATCTCTCGACTCTGTCGCTTGTGCTGACGGAGAAGGGGAAGGAGAATTTCGCCGAGGACCGCGAGCTTTCGGCGGGGTCAGCGGGGAGACCGACGGAAGGTAGCCGGCGCTTTTCGGGT